>JAQIVE010000384.1:0-39197 GCA_034698285.1 Sminthurinus bimaculatus | reverse complement strand
TACCGCGTAAATCAAATGGTACTCTATGAAAATCTAAATCTAAGGAAGCATTTTTTCTTTCTGAGACGGCCCATATATACTTTTAACTACTAAATAATGTGAATGTTCTTCATCATGAGATTATAAAAAACATTGACAGCTAAAAAAAGAAAAATAAGGCTCTTCAAGGCAATTTGATGAATATAATGAATGACTATGTAATACTAAAATAACTTATTCAGAATAAAATTATTAAATACATAACAAAATAAGTTTTAAGACTAGTTTTAACTAGTTTCTTAATTTTTTGACTTCATGAATAGCAGGTACAAGTGAAAAGTACCGGCTTGTAACATTAACACAGGATGGAAGTAAAAAAAGAGGACCGTAGAAGTCCCTTATTTTGGCACGAACTGCGGGATAACGGGATTTTTTCCATCGAAAATTTTCGTTTTTTTGACAATGTGAACGTGTCATTTTAATTTCAGCTTTCGTCATTTGGTTGCATTTGTAACAAAAATAAGGATTGACAATAATTAAAGACTTGAAATTTTCATCAAGTAAACTTTTTCACCAAGTTCGTTTTCCAATTTTTTCATACAAAAATGCATTGACGTTTAACTGAAATTGGCAAAAGTTAGCTTTTTTACTTGTTTTGCATTGTGTTACGGTTTGTGTCATTTTCTTACTCTGTGCTCCGTCTTTATCATCATAGCTCTAATTAATGTAAAACCTAGTAAAACAACCAGCATTACCAACAAGTTATTACATCGACTAATCATAATAATATCATAAATCATATTATATCAGTTACAATAAGTTTATAAATACGTATTTCCGTTTTACTTACATTTTAAGAGACATCAAGAATCAAGATAAAGAAAAATAACATACTTATTGGTGCTGTGATTATAGATTAGAAAGTATAAGCTATAAGCATAAAAAGCATTCTCAAAAACATAAAAACAGTAAACTAAAGTCTAATTAAGTATAATTAATTAAGCTAGCTCCAATCACTCTTATTATAACTTATAACTCCATACTTCATCTGTGGACTGCCCAGTAAGGCTTGTTGGTGACTATATTGAGGCATCAATAACAAACAACAAATAACCTGAAGAAAAACAAACAAAGGATAAATAAATGCTTACCTGCCTAAGCTTTGAGCTTACCTCTACTACCCCTGAACAACTGTAGCTGACTGAATGCACTTACTTAAGTATAAGCAAAGAATTCAATCCAATTTCAACCCCATCGCTGTCAATTATTGTCTAGATAAAAGAAACGATTAATGCTTCCTTTTGTTGCATATCTTCGAAATAGTGAGAAGTCACCAATACAATCGCCTTATACACATGATGTGTTTTGTAACTCATAGCTATTGTAGCTATCTCCAAAGTCAAAGGTAAATACACAAAGAAGGCATTATTTAAAACTCTTCTGCTATATACTTATGCTGCGTTTACATTGGCGAAGACTGCTTTGATGGTGACATTTGAACTTCTTCTGTAAGTGTAAAAGTACCTACATACTATTATTATAATGTAATAATGTAAGCATGCAATATTATGCATTATTTACCTACAAACCATGAATTACTTTTAATTGTATGACATATTATATTATGCACAATGTACAAGGTATAATTTGAACTATATTCCTCTATTATTATATCTAAGTAATAATACTATCCTTTTAAAACAAAGGCTCTTCATGTCAAAGGATATACTTACGTATACAAACAAAGGGCTACCCAGAGAAATAGCCCAAGAACCAAGAACCCTGTTTCTACTATCATTTCAGTACTCAAAACGTCAAGAGTTCATTATTATTACTACTGTTGTTACTCTCAGCCCACAATATTTTCTCAGTGAGTTATTATTATTGGGGAAAAAAGACTTTTTAAGGAAGTGTCTTCAAAATTGTCGCGTGTGTGTGTGTGTGAATATTATATTATGTACTTGTGTGTGTACTATGTACCTATCTGTGTGTGTAAATAAGATTGATACCAAATTCGTTAAACTAATCATATTAACTACAAACTACAACAACACCGTTCTGCTCCACCGTTCTCTTTTTAGTGGATGAATACAAACATTGATTGAAATAGTGGATCGATTTGCTTGAAGAAGGCAAGAGTACAACAGTATTTGATCAAGTTTAATAAGATAAATTTACTTTAATCCAAAGTGGGAAATCTAAAGAAGGACTGCTTTGTGAATGAAACCTGGGAGTTACAAGCTGACAAAGGTAATTACTTAATTAAAACTATCATGTAATATTAGAATGTTAAAGATTAAGGTTTTATTACATGCATGTTCATCAATGACGCTTAACTTAATTAATAGGCCATTTTAATTCGCTATGACAATTTACAACTAATATTTCATGAGTAATCTGATCGGCGCAGCCCGCCGTCAAATTTATGATTATGATTATTTATCATTTTAATTTATTTGCATAACTGCAGTTGTAGTGTATAGTGCATAATATTATCAAACCAAAATTGGTAATATTGCCGTGTTACAAATGGATTTACAAGCAATGTTTACATTCTAAATTGACATGTTAGGCACTCAGTGAGTTTTAGCATTAATCTGTTGGAAGCGAAGTTCTAATTTGATTAAAAATTAATTGAAAAGGTTCACATCATTAGTTTTGATTAGATTCTATAACTTTATTGCTAATCGTGTTTGAATAATTGAACGATAGTACACAAAATATGATATTATTTCTATATTATATTCATAAATGGGAATATTTCCTCATGTTTAATCATTCGCCTTTCAAAAGGCTTTTTAACTTTGATTGTAGTAGTGTAGTACATATATTAGTTAGTTTTTGTGCTATTGCAATGCTACACACACATAAGTATCACATAATATGTGTACACTTGTTACATTTTCTTCAGATTCGTGCTCACGTTTGCGATTCTCATCTCCAATTTTTTGATTTTGTGTCGTTACTCACTGTTTGATGTCAGCAATAGTTAATGATAATTGTTATCGTTGCAAAGACAATCAAGATAACTAACTATACCTCATAGTAAACACACAGGTTGACTGCAGTACTGAAGCATTTTACATGTGTCATAAGTGTATGTATGTGTACAAAATATTGAAAACAATATCAGCGTTTCTGTAGAAAATGTGCAGAGATTGTTGGTATATATCGTCTCATTATACACGTGTGAAAACAGTAGACTGTTCAAGTAGCTAAATATCATTACTCTTGTTACTTTTTCTTTTACCCATTAGCTGACAAATTAATGAAAATTATCATGATCTTTGTCGTTTGGTACGTTTCACACTTTTAATTGTTTATGCACTTTGTAAAATGTATACTAATTTTACGTTTTGAATCATTCGAGATTTAGAGATGGATTCTTTCGCACGTAATGACTTTTACAGTATATTGCATATACACATATTATGAAGTGGAGAATCAAACAGAGTAATGTGGCTTGTAAAACAATGAGACAATTTCTATTAATTTTTTTATGGAATCTCATGTTTCTGTCATATCTTCTGTCACTATCTTAAGTATACATATATTATATGTATGTATATTCCCAGGTCATAACACAGTCATAGATACCTGAAACTTGAATATCCAGATGCTGTGGAAATAAGTATAGTATATTCTCATTTTTCTTGGCTATTGTTATTGTATACACATGTACATGGTGTATAAATTAAGTTTTTATTTGTACACAATGCACAATGCCGTTAGACCAGAGTAGCTACGAATGGTGAAGTTTATGTACTTCAGTAAAAAGCGAAAGTAGTGTCAGATTAAGCTAAAGGAAGCAAAGTTGAAGCCAAAAAAAACAAGTAAATTTATATATTTTGTGCTGAAGTTACAAATTTGAACAAAACAAAATGCATTTCTCATATGAGGGTTTTTTCCGCTGTGACTAGCTGTGACATTTTTAATGGCGCTCTCTCATGTGCTATAAATGTCTTTCTTACCTTTTTTATTAGACAGTTTTTGAGATATCAAGACTACTGTGTTACTAACTGTCGTTTATCATTTGTGTAAGATTATGTATTATGTATGAGTAGTATTAGCGAAAATGTTTAATGAAAACAACAAGAATTGTCACTAGAAAACAGGTCTTGTGAAAATTTCAAGTAATATTAAAAATATATGTAACATGTCTGTACTAAAGTATTCAGGTTTAAAAAGAAATGTCTTATTGTTCGAGCTTTTAAAATGGCCAGCTCAAAATTTTAAATTGCAAAAGTAATCATCACGGCATAATCGATTTTGAGTTTCCTCTTGATAATCAATTGAAAAAGTCATATCAAGCTGATATTTCGGGTTTTTGGCGTTTGTAAAAAAGTCATATCAGTAATAGAAACAATAAATAGTAAGGTGATAAGAATGCACTATCCATTTAGACTTATAGATAGGTTCTGTGTATTGTTTTAAGCAGGTCTTAAACTTTACCTGTATATTCTTCTGAAAACAATGAAAAGTATTAATTTTGTGAGAAAAAGGCAAATAATATGTACCTTGGCCTTGATTTCTACCCTTTTCAGATTAGTGACATAAGTTATAAGCGTGACTTTGAAAAATCTGCTTTTGACATCATTACCTTCATGAAGAAGGAATGTTTTTGCTTACAATACAAACAGATCCAGGTAATACATCATGTCGTCCATTATTCGTTTCCGCGTTGAATTCACTTAATATGAGATTTCTAGAAAGACAGAAAGGTAAACATGGAGATTACGGGTCTCTCAAGCCATAACTATTTATAAATGCTTCTGTCAATAACAACAGGAAAGTGGTGTACATAATATGAGCTTATTCTTCAGATTTGACTAATTATGAAGCTTCAAATACTTCTCCTAAAACCCTTCAGTATGTAGTTTTCTTGAATGCATATTTATGTAGACGGCTTTAAGTTTATGCCACGGGTATAAAAAAAACGTACATGAATGCACGCGCGCGCATGTAGCATCGGATTTATACAAAAGTGGATAGCTGATGGAATAGTTTTTCTATTGTATTAAAGAAAACATTATTCCATTGTTTTGTATTAAAGTTTCGATTGTTTTGTTATTGAACTGGGACAATTTTAGGAGGACTTACAAATTCAAAGTACAATAACTAAGCTTTGCAGAAAACCAAGGGCAAATGACACGAGCAATGAGAATCATATTTGGAAGACTGTGAATGAACTCTGAACTATATATCAACCATCGAGGCCCATTGTGGACTAGGTTTCACCAGTGAGAAACCGTCAGTAAGATTCATTGACGTGGGTTTATTCGGGTCGAATCTATATTCTAGAATGTGTGAACAAGTTATGGTAATAGTGCAAAACTACATGTATGCACATACATTTGTACGCTATACCTATACTAACTACAGTATACCGGTATGTATTAACTTCAAAGACGTTACATATTTATGTAACAGTTGGACTAACTATGCACGCAACTACAATTGGTGGTAAGCAAAGCACGTGTTTCAACTAAACCAGTTCACGTGTATGTATGTTATATTGATTATGAACCAGCATAATGGAACATTTTTTTGATTGCAGCATCTATCCTGAAAAATTCTGTAACCATGTACAATGTACGTATGTAATATGTATGGTATTCACCATAAACGTTGTACATTGTTCATAAGATCGTGGAAAGTTTTGAATCATTACCAATAAAAGAAGTTGAACCTACTACTACGAAATTAAACGTATCATTCAATTCACAGCTACATTTTGCAAATCTTCTTTTTTCAATAAAGTATTCTCTAAATAAAAAAATCTGCATAAAAAACGATAATTAGCATACGCTGATATATTTTAATGAAAGCAAAGTTAAACTAACGAACAAAATAGGTTTGTAGGTTTAGCATAATTTATTTCCTAGAAAATTTTTTGATTTCACTTCAAATTTTTACTACTATTATGCATCAAAAACTGGGTGTAAAAGGTAAAGGCTCCTGTATAGGGAATCAAGAATATTTGCAGCAATAATTATTTTTCTGAGATACAGTTGATCATCCGCCTACCTACGGTGTGTTCACGTGATAACAGAGTTTTTTAGTAGCACTGAGTTCATCCTATACATAGTGATGGTTAACAAATGCATCCCATTAGAACCTTTCTTAAAAGATAGCATGCTTAGCATGCAAACTTTGAAGCAAGCATCAGTTAGGCAAAAATAACAACAACACACAATCACGAATCATGCATAATAAACAAATTGTAGTCTAGAATCTGCTTCTGCCATCAGAATTTGTTTGCATATATTCTGAAATTTGAGACTCGCGTGTGATGTGTGCATATAAATATATCCAGGCATATGCGTTTTAAACTTGTTACATATCTCTCGGTATTTGTTTGTCGATTCATTCCCTAATATTTACTCTATACTATTGATTTTGACTGATAACACTTTAATTGCTGTTAATTGAAATGTGAAACGTATACCTTCTTTAAACTTTTGTTTTGATTATTATGTATGTATTGCAGTCATGAGACGGCATGAGACGGTTTGCTTGCTTTTAAAAATAATCGTTGTTTTACTAAAAAGGTCACTCAAAAACACATGGGATATTAGGTATTAGGTTGTTGTTCTCAAAAATGTTGTACATCCAGACGCCGAGCTTAGTTTTTGGAGGTTTTGCATGTAGATGCGTGCTATTATTTTTAATTGTGTGCAAATGTTAACCATTAAAAAAGCACGAGGATAAAGAGTGGAGGAATCGTTCACTCCATAAAAAGTTTCTTCGTGGATGTGGTTCCCTTGTTGCTATTTGACGATTCCCCTTCAAATTCGTACAAAGGCGTTTGTGAATTTAATAATAGGATAAGTATGAGCCTAAGTAAACACTACGCGAGCATGTATACTTTTAGCTATTGGATATCTGACTTTGAACGTTGGAGAGTCCGAGTTTTTATATGTAATATACACCTGGTGTTATTTCTTGTTTGTATCAGTTTGTATGCATACAATATAAGGCATTAAAACTCATGGATTTAAATAGTAATGAGTAATTTTCTCCCTGCTCTCTCTCTCTCTCTCTTTATAATACAGTGTTCATCATTTTTTATTTTTGATGCAGTTCCTATTAAAAAATTAAAAATGAGAGTTAAAAGAGCTCTAAATGTCAATGCTCTGATATTAATCTGAAAGAACTTCATCCAATCTCATAGTAAGAATATCATGTATCTTTCCGTGTTTGCTTATCGTACATACCATGTTATGCACTTTATACGAACAGCCAACAAAAACGTCTTTCTGATTGATCCTTTCATGTAACTACAATTACAATATAAAATATAACGCGTAAGAATGTAGGTGTATATGTTGCGAGCTGAAGGGTATATAAACTTACCTATGTATAACACCAGTTGTTAGTACGAACGTTGCATCGAGACGTCTAGAGTGAGTTTTATTGTATGCATCAATATAATGCAGAAGTTATGTGCCCAGATACCCATAAACAAGCACTTTTGTTCATTAATAAGACATATCAAAGGAGGAGTTATCTTCGTCGTCAAGCATTAGTAATGTCTAATAATATTGAATCACACGTTTTCTCCATGTGATCTTTCTTATGGTCTTTCGGAGAGAAGTAACAGGAGATGTTGCGCAGTCCTAAATATAAGCTAATACAAATACAACATTTAGCATAGTACTGGTATATTATTGCATGTATGCTCTTCTCGTCAATTGTTGTGAAATGGTGACCATCTCGAGTCATAATGTATAATTTTTTCTGTTAACTGTAACCAAAACGTTTTATATCATAGCAGTAGGTTTGTAACTTCATAAAAATTCAACAAATATTTTCTTATTCATATTTTACATAATATTGTAATCAGGTTATACTCATATGTATCAAATAGGTAGTTTTTTCCAGCCCATTTTTACAACTTCATTAATTACGTGTTTGTTTTCATTTTGTTGCTTAAGTTTCAACATGAAAAAGTGTATATTTTAAGTAATGTTCAAGAAACTATACCATTTCGATTTTACTAAAGGCCATTTTCGTTTACCATGAATAACCGGCGTGGTTAAAAACTGACTGTGCTAGTCTGTTAGTTATTTATTATTAAAACTCGGCAAATTCTTTTGCTGTACGTGGGCTTGAGAAATTGACGAAAGCTTTTTGTCAATGAAAGAATTCATGTGGGCAATTTTGTAGTAGCTAAATACATCATAAATATCTACATAATGTATCTATAATATTATGTTTCATGTATTTATCAATGACCGAAATTTGCAATACATAATAAAAGGTATCAGCTTACTGTATAAAGAGCAATTTTTCAAATATAAGAAGATATAAATAGATAAGATATAAGGAAAATGATGTGCTCCAAACTGATTTATATTCATCGAAACTATAGCGAACTCAGTCCCATATATTATACATTTCTCAATAACAAACAATTAAATTTAAATGTTGTTTTAGAATAGAATGTACACAGAGCATACATGTGTAGTTCCTTCAATTTAAATAAAAGCTGGGTTATAAGGAAAAGTTCCACAAAGTCTGCGAAACTTGGTTTTGCAGACGGTTGCTTGTAAAAACAAAGCGCTTACCACAATAGACAATAATCTTTTCCTCTTATTCCTCTTAACACAAAGGAGGTGATGTCACTTTGTTGAGTAAAAATTAGACGTATGCGATACCTAGAACATGTGTAATATTTTCTATGTGCTACATATGTACCCAATGCATGTATATTTAAATAAAACTCTAATACATACAGAATTCATGCATTACACCCCGAATCGCACAAAAACAATGACTGTGCATATTTGTCTTATGTACGAAAAAGTTTGCAAAATTCCGTGTGGTGAACTCAGCAAAGGAACTATAACAGCTATGGACTGTAGACTCTGTAGAGGTTGAGTGCCAAGAATTTACAAAAAAATCAAACCGAGTGCACGTGCGTTACTCGTGTTTTTTTCTTTTATACCCTTCTGCCAATATATATTATGTACATTACATATTTTGAATTTACAAACGATGAACTTTAGAACGAGAGAGAAGCGCTTGAGGATGTTACACCCGGTGTATGATGCTGTATTGAATCCACTGCATGATGGTTTGATTTCATTCACCATGTATTACGATAGCAGATGCATTTTTAAAATGTTCTGCATGATCATGTATCGTATTTAATCGGCATTCTAAAGTCAGTGAAAGTATATAGAATGCCTGCAAGGACCGTGTTCATCATGAGTATTAGAGGAGAGAGAATGATGTTTTTCGCGTCAAAGTTTTAAATATAAACGCAGTTAGAGGCTTTGTTTTTCTCAACGTGGTGACGTTATATCTAGTAACACGTTCTTTATTCTTGTTTACTTCTCCCATCAGAACATAACAAGCCAGGATGAATCAGGAAATACCAGTGGATGTTTCTAAGTTTAGTTTTTCCAATTTGCAGTGTCTGCTGCTGAATTTGCAGGCATAGGTTGGGTTATGCTGCTGCGATGGTCATGATATTTAATGTTGCTGATGTATTATATTTACGAGTTATTTGGTGGGCAGAAGATCAAATATTTAAAATAACACCAGAATAACATGCATTACGAACGGGATGTATGTATGTACGTTGTACATGTGAATATGTACTTTTTATCTTTATGGACGGCATCCTCACATCATAATTTCTGAATATATATTTAATTCTTTGGCAATATGCGAAGGATGTTTGTTAAATTAATTATTTGTAGCCGATGCGTACCTTAAATATTGTATCATTTATAGCTCGTCATGAGATACACAAATAGTTATGATAGAATAGAGCGCAATCATGTGAGGACAGGACAACTATCAACGATTAATGATTGTTTTGTTCTACACCGCTCGTGTCATCAATAAATAAGTAAATATAATTTAATACAAAAGTAAGAGGTACAATGATGAAAGAAATATGAGAAAATTTTGAAAGTGCGCACTTAGAAGTAGTTTTTATTAATTTAAAAGCAGCCGACATGTCTGATTTTCTATAATTAGGTAGAATGAATTTTGACAAGCGTTTCCAAAATACCAAAGGCATGCATTGTAAGTAGGTACTGTTTAGAGATCGATTTTAATTTGTTCCATTCAGTTGGAAGTAAAATTAAGCAGAACCTCTGTTATAGTTAATAAAAAGAGTATATCCTTTCAATAATTGTGGAAATAAAAAACAGCAACAAAGTAAACAGCATTGGAAGGACAGTCTGTAATAATTTTGTGAGCATAAAATAGTATGGCACTTTATTTCAGGTGATTAAAAACAAGTAGAATGACCAAACGAATGTGTTAGAGCGAACCTCTGGTTTGAGTTGTTTCATATGGACGATTATACTACACATGTTCTTATAGTTCATTTTGGTTAAGATTCTTCTGTGTAACTACACATTATACATACATAGATATGTATATGTACTTATAGATTTGCCAAAACGTTTGGATTACGAAATTACCGTCTCAATTCGATGGGGGTATCCCAAGAATTTCATTCGTTTAATGGTTAGTAGATCTCCACTGTTCCTCTATATCGTGGTGTCATGGGAAATCGCAGGCATGGCTTCAACGTCATTTTGTCATACACACTATGGTGCTTTGGGATTATGGACTATGTTGAAAACGTCTGTCCAAGAACAAAATGAATAATTGCCATGTTTGACACTCTGTTTATATATAGCTTATATAATGCTTAGGTAAGGATGTCTCAAAGGAAGAGGAAAACTTTGTTCTCATGCACCTAATAAATATCGTATGTATAGATATGGATATGGATGCGTATACACATACAAACGTAAAACTGTATTGTTTCGATGCAACAAAGTGGTGACTGAAGACTACACTCGCTGACTTAACTTCATTCACTTTGTCTACAAACAGACAGCGAGGTTCTTGATGGACGTTTTCTATTTGGTAGAAACGAAATAAGTGTTTCAGTTGGATAACGCAAAACTTTATTCCTTACTGAGCATGTAAATCGCACAAAATTCAGGCAATCCAAAAAAGTGTTGAGCAATTTATTACTATCATGTGCATACAAAATACAGAGATGTGTCAAGTGTGAATTCAAATACATTGTGTATTATTATATTCTACATGTATTTAACACTAGATCCATCTCTTTATATTAAGTATATATTTGGTCGAGACATGATACAAAAGTTTCATCCCCCTTTATAATTTTAAACAAACACGTAAACTTTTACTACTGTGGTTATGTTTAGATGTGTGTATATGTGTGAGTGACATTTATGTTACGTTATATGCATAATTGCAGCATTTTGACACTCTGCTCCATGCATATAAATGCACATGATGAATAGTTTTTTATTCTTCAGTGCGTCATAAGTTCTACGATTACCAGTGGTAGTCTACCACACAATCCTTTACTATTATTTATCTTGAGCACTATGATTTAACAAACCTTTGCAGGATTTTATTCTTTTTTAGGCGATGGTTATTTTTTTTTGCTGTGCTTTTTCTTGCTCTTACAGAAAAAATAAATACGGCTCCGAGGACTTGACACATTTTCCACGAAATCCTATTACCACTGGTTAATTATTGGAAAAATGAGAAAATTTCTGTAATCGATTCTCTGGTTAAATAGTGGTGCTATTGTAGCTGCGTTTTTCGTTTCATAATGCCGTACCAATTCCGCACGAAGTTATTTAACATATTTTGAAAAGTCTGTCAAGTTTTAATAACCTTATGGTTATAATTGGCAATATACGTTTTTATACATGAATATTTATTGAAGAATCATACGTGAAATGCTATTCACGTAACAAATCAATTACATTTTTGTGCTGAAAATATATTTAAAACAATATCTAGGATGATTTTACATTCTTTATTTTTATGACCATACAGATTTAGATGGTATGTGTAGGCATTAAGTAGGCAAACTATTGAGCCGAATAATATAAAAGTTCAATTGCATTAAAATGACAAAAGTTTTGGAGTTGATTTCTTGAGGTCGTCGAGAAAGCAGTGTCAAATATCAAAAACAGAGGGAAATAAAAGGAGGAAGAGGCAAAGGTGCCATTGGGTAAAGTAGATTGATATAGCACATTAGCACAGGCTGGAGTCTCTGCATTCGTCAGTAAATTTAGTTTCACTGTTCCATTTGAATAATATGGGGTTTCTCACTTAAAAATGAATGAAAAAGAGTTTTTCCTGCCGCACCAGCATTTTTTGCCGGTTTCACAATGAATCACATCTATAGAACATATTAGATATTAGAGCAGCAGTGTGAGTGTAAATGGTTCAGGAAGATGAAAGGAAAACACAAAGTGAAAGAAAGGAATATGCATGATAAGTAGATATGGAGGGAGAAAGTGACTCTAGCTTGGAGGACTCTGCTCCTGGTGCGTTTTATCTCTTCGAACGGTGTTACTGACAGTTTCTGCCTTGCATAATTTTCCCCAGCCGTTTCATCGTTTCCGTGTATGAAAAACCCTATATGTGCCGACAGAAAATGAGAGGAGCAAAAGGAGAAAGAAGAGACGAAAGAGATGATTCTCCAGCCTGCAGTGCTGCCGTCATTATTTTGTCACCATCCTTCTGGTTCTGCTTCTGTAGTTGTTCCCGTTTTTCCTTTTGACTCAAAGTAGTCACAGAGAAGAAGAGAGGAATATTTGGATATTCTTTTCACTTTCATATCAAAGATGTTGCTACAGACACGTAGTATATGTACAGGAGACCCTTGGAGTGTCGACGTTTTCTGTTTCTTCTCTTTCTGCTCTGCCAGATGCTTTTCTTGCCATGAGAAGTAAGAAAAATGAGCCTTAAGTGACAAACCAGGGTCTTTTTTTTGTGTCATAGCTGTAAAAGATATAAAGTACTCGGCCATTATTTCAAATGTATTTTTTCCCCTTCTTCTCTTTTTACTTATAATATTTTATGCATACAGATGTACTAGTAACACTGCGATAACTTGTGGGAAAGGTTTAACGCTTGGGAGGTACAAAGTGAAAATGAAATTGAGAGAGGAGTCGAGTAAGATGTGCACTGTGTGCCTCGTAGTTTATGACACTTTATCAAAGCACATGTTTGCAACTTTACTCGCTCATATTATATGCATTTAGAATTAGAGCTTTCGTTAGATAATATCTATCCATAGTCATGATATTGCCATAACGTCTTTGCGAGTAGACATTATACGAAAATAATGTAGATATCTGTATGTATGTGTAATGTCTATGTATATAGTATATTAGCAGCAGCTTTGCATTTCCTCTCCGAAGGAAGCATTTCATATTGTAATGAACACGGGTGGAGAAGTAGCAGCTAGTGTTCTCATCTCATGTTCTCTTATTCTTATCGTTAGTATGCGTCCTTTGTCATCTCTCGTAATTAAAATACCCATAGCAGATTTTCATAATCTAACCGTATCTGCTTCTCCAATCTTACTTGAGTACTCGAGAAAGAGAGATTCAAGCCTTGTTTTCCTGAGCTACGCCGTCGAGTCTCATCTTTTCATTATTCATTTTACATTGCTTATGCATATTGTAGGCGTACTCGTGGTGAGAATTTTGAAATGCAGATATTTGGATAGATATAGAAACTTAAGGTACTGGTAGGAATTCGGTTCTGAGGAAAAGCTAGATTTTTTAACCAAAATCCTACCACTTGTGTTATTTGCTGTGTGTAGTGTAATGTAATGAAGAGGGTATTTGTGAGAATACGAATAACTGGGAACAATGAATAAGTATGTATGAATTTGGCGATGATTAAACAAGCAATATTTGTCGTATAACGTACTTGAATGAGACTTTGTTTTTCTCCTAGTTGATGCGAGAGTGTTGTTTGGAAGTAGGTCAGACGCAAGTGCAAAAGTTTACTATTAAAGTTTCACAGAAATATGTGGAGGAGTACAGAGGCTGATGTTAAACTGTAAACTGCAGTAAAACAACAACAGCAGCAACAGCAGCAATAGGAACAGGAGAGAGAAGTAGTTTCCAAACCTATATACCCATGGTTTAGAATCCGGGAACGATTGTGAATTATGTATGACGGATCTTTTGGAAAGGAAATGAAAAATCTTGAATTGAGGGTGAAAGGTGAAAGTACATACAACACAAAAGGAGAAATCTACAGTAGAATCATGTGAAGATCTGTGCCGCACAAAATTAAGACGACCTTGTAAAGAAAATTTCCTTTTGTCCGCCTGCTTTAGTTGAGATTACTCTTTTTATCAATGAGAAATGATGGGAAACCTAAGCTTCTAATATCTAGTTTGAGTATCAAGCAATGATAACCCTTGGAAAAATTATCTTGGACCTGTTCAATTTAAATCGGAAATATTTTGAGGCATCTAGCACAGCCGAGACTGTAAAGTAAAAGTAAAGATCTATATGAGTTATTATAAAAGAAAATGTTTTCTCATGTACTCAATTCAATGGATTTCAATTAACTTGAAACTTAATAATGGTGTGCCGAATTAAGTTTATCCTTATTTGACATGTAAGGTCCATATGAATATAGCCGCATTCCGGATTTAGAAACTCTTCGACTCCAAAAAGTGTGATAAAGTCTTGGATTTTAATTTGATTTTATTTAAAAAATGGAAAAAAGTCGTAAAAGTCCGTATACAAAAAGACTTTTGACCGCTACACGAACCTTAAGTCAGCGGGATAAAAGTCCTAGATCAAGGCTTTCGGTTATGAAATTTAAAGCCTTCCCTTTTATGTCGTGTGTCTGCTTCTTTCATAAGTTGCATTTAAATGGATTGTAAAGGAAAATGGAGTAGAAAAAAATCTTAAAATTTTTCAACATAGGAAGAGAGCCTAATATGTGTGTTCGAAAAAATGTAATAAATTTTAACTGGATTCTATGTCATAGAGGACCAGATAACGCTAAAAAGTTCCAGGATATTAGCAGATAACGTACATATTAGTTGCGAATATGCGTGTGTAGGCATACGTACATGTATGTGCACTACAGAGACGGAAATTCATCTTGTTTTGTAATCTCATCCGACAATCGGCAATCACTCAGTGTACTGCAACGTTGGAGTACATTCACTTCTTTTTTTAATCCGTTCCACTCGCTCTCACTCCCATAATGCTTTCGTACTTCGTCCTTGCACGAATTTTTCAATTAAATTCCATATTTTCAAAGAAATGGATAGAGAAATGGTTCTTTCTAACTCCGAGATTGTAGAAGAAGACAAGGATCTTTTCATACATGTTTTTCGTTTCTATTCAGTTTCTTTTTTCTTTGTCCTCCCCAAATCAAGTATATAATAATGAATATAGAACGTTATTATATATGTATGTATAATTTTGGTGATATCCATATCTTTGATCCAAAGTAAAAAGAATCTAGTTTTGAAAAATTACATTGAAAATATAATCTATAGCCCTTTCCTCTTTTAATGTACTATAGTGTCAAGACATTAGTGGTTGGTTTAAAATTGGTGTATTTATGATACTCTATTACATAATGCATTACCCCGTACAAAAATGTATTATTCGATAAAGTACTTATTTTAAACTTATAATATTATTCGATATTTTTATATACATTTGTATTGTTGAGAGGGTGTTTGTTTAGCCCTCAACAAATAAACTATAACCGGCCGCTTGCAAAATACATTATCCGACCGCCGAAAATTAACAGCCAAAATAACGCAGGATTTCTTAGTTTAGACCACCGTTATTTAATGTGTCTGTAATCTAATTTAGTGAAATGGAATAAACTGAGATCTGACAAAGGACCTTTAATGGACAGTTAATTGGCATACTTATTGAACTAATTTGGCGGTCAAAAAGGTACCAACTTCGTGACAAACAACCACAGATTTGTATATGTATTAGGTATACAGTATATGTACAATATACATACACTATGCACATATATGAAAGTCTGTAGAAACAGTCTGATTTACATACAGAATTTGTGGGCCATGTATACATGATGTGTATTCAGACACTATAGATATCATATTATAAATTGCTGATCGCTCTGATCAGGCATCGACGAGATCGCCAGGCGTAACAGATTCCTCTTCAACTGTAGTTCCAGATCCCGTTGCATATGGTGGCATTTCTGTAGTTGTATCAGTAGGTACCGTCTCTCCTCCCGGAGGTTGTGTAGTAGCGGGTGCTGACTCCCCATCTGGTGGTACTGTAGAAGCGGGTGCTGACTCTCCTTCTGGTGGCGGAGTAACAGTAGGTGCTGACTCTCCTCCTGGTGCTTGTGTAACTGCGGGCGCTGACTCTCCTCCTGGCGGCGATGTAACCCCAGGATTTGCAGGGGGTTCCGAACCTGGTAACTCTGGCGGCTCAAAGTCGGCCTCCGGCTTCCAAAATGTGCTGGCATCTTGTCCACCATACTCGGTTTCGAGCTTGGTCCAAAACTCCGTCTGTTTGTCTTCAGGCTTGTGAGGATTGTAAAATATCTCGTATTGCAGCTGCTTGCCTCCACCGTCCGTATCGCAGCTGTCCTCGCTCCCCACTCCCCGCACTGTCTTTACCCCGCATAACTTGTGCGTACCTTCGGACATACAGACAAAGGCCGCGCCCTGGTCCCCATAACAGCCCCTGGTGCGATTTGTTGTGTAGCCGACAAAAACTTCGCCAGTACTATGACCTTCTTTAATTTCTGAAAGGAGATTTTCAGGCACCTTGGTTTGGTCTATTACATCGTCACCAGACTTAAGGATGTGGACACCGGCATCTTGTAAAATGTGAGTACCGGCCACTGGATTACCTGGGATCCCAGGCTTCATCTTTCCCCAGCCGGCAAAGAAACCGGTTCGATCTGTACGTATACGCCAAAGAAATTGCTGCAAACGTTTAATTTCTCAGAGTGACAAAGTATCACCGACATTCAGTTCACTGTGCGACATTGTAGAGTTAATGTAAATCAAGTGAGTAGACGTACCATAGAAATCCTTTTCCTTTGAAACTTCAAGCGCTCTGTAATTTTTTGTATCTGTTGCGAATGGCGGCCAGTACATGTCAGTTCGGTTTACATTTAAGATAATGGCGCTGATGCCCCTTGGCTCCGAATCAGATCCCTTCGAATTGTTTATTTCGTAAAAAACTGTTGTCCCATGTTTTTCATCGTTTTCCGTCAGCCACCAGTTGTATAGGAAACGTCCGCGGGCCACCCAAGCGCTAAATCGGATCTGAGTATTCTTGGCCGCGTCCCGCGCACTTTGAATACACTCCGTAGCCGTGAGTATGACGGATGGACTGTAGAAAAAGCCGGTGCAACGCTCCTGGTCCTTGATGTTGGCTGGATTCTCGGGCTGGCCGGATCCCGCTTCGAAGAATTTGCCCCAGTCGTAGACCGTCCGTAGAAGCACATCGAAGGGATATCCTTTGTCCACAGCTTTTCCAGTGCTGGGTCCGTTTGGTTCTAGCGTAATTTTTCCTTGACAACTCGTGTCTATATAATCACATACGTAAAATCTCAAACCTTGGTATCTTATGTATGTAAATAAATGTAGATAAACACGAAAATCATTTCTCACCAATTGGCTTGTTAAATATTAAATAATATACTTCATACTTTTGGAAAGGTGTGGGTATTTTTTGAGTTCCCGAGAGTGTTTAGGGTTTTAAGCATGAAAAGTTTTTAAAATGATTCCCTTTTTTCCAAAATGAATTTTTCTGAGTGTTATTTATCTAGAATTTTGTAATTTGGAGAGAATTGGCAATATATTAAGGAATGCCACGGTAAGGTTTTTTAGATTTTAGTTGCAGTGTCTACGGGGAGTGGTTGTCAGGCGTCCTTCAAAAATGATTGAATACATTTTGAATATTTATGTTTAGGGCGACTTTTTAAATGCTTTAGAGTTGGACAGTGTTTCACGTGATTCAACTTCCGAAGTACGAAAATTCGGTAAAATATTTGACCGCAAACGTAAGGCTATACATTCATGAAAAGGAATTGGTCTGAACTTTGACGGGTTTTCCTTGATTGTATACGAGTAAACAAATTAGTCCCAAAATTGGGACTGATTCAATTTCCCAACAACCTATTCCGGAATCTGGATGCTATTGTACTTACCATCTTGCGGACACTTTTCAATCAAAACTGTTTCAGGTCCATCGATGATCTGTACACACAATATATGTATACATATATAAATAGTTACTATGATTTGTATTGTTATATTTCGCGCACATGGAATAATCAGATATTATAGTTTTTATGATGGATACGGAAGTAGTTTTGCTTCCGATTTCGGGCTTTACCGGAATGCCATCATCAGGGCCCTGCACAAGTTTAATGTGATTGTCTTTTGGCCATACTTTGGTGTCTTGATAGCGATTATAAACACCACAAACGGTACTGGCTACAGGTATCTTCAGCCGCATCTTCATTGCTACCACCCAGTCACCTTGACCTAGAAACATTACAATAAATTAGATTACAGGGTCATGTTTCGGTTGTGCTTTAAAAAACAAGTCAAAATGAATGGAATCGAAGAGATTTACTTGCTAGGAGCAGTGTCGCCAGTATCAGCTTCAGCGTGATCTGTGGCGGAGCCCCGGGTAAAGATTTTCGTTTTATTTCCTCCATCTTGGCACCGGATTAGTACCTTGGAGTTAATTTACCTAGAAGACTGTCCTCCACAGTTGTAGGTTAACATGCTGTTGGTGATTGGATTAAGCAAGAGTTACGATGCGGCATGTGATGCTTATTCTTGACCATTTTATGACCCCTTATAACAATGTTTATGTCCCCATTGTGTTCATTCGAAAGGAGAACCGAGCTTCTTAATATCCTACTTAAAATACAATTAAAATCTGCAAGTCAGTACTGTTGTCATTCGCCAATATGTCTACATAGATCGTAGGAGCTCTGCATATTTCATGCCATTACATGACCTTTTACTACTGCTTTGTGTAGTTCGCTTGACGCAAGCTCAAAACCATGTCATTTACAACACTCGCTTTAATAAGTTTGTCTCAAAACATTATTTTGTTCTATCGGTATTATCATTTTGTTCTTAGAACTTAGAACAGACCAAACGTCGACCTTTATAGGACTGGCAGCGGACAAAATAAACAAGGATAGAATACGAACGAAAACAGGCAAAAATTTACCCCCTAAAACTGCCTCAAAATCCAAGTAAAAACTCCATTTACAGTACCTTTCGGTCAAGCCCTAAATCTGAAGCAATTTGGTTCACTGATAATACTTCCCCGGTTTTAAAAATATCAAACTTTATCCCAAGAGCAGGAATAGAAGCGTTGATTAGAGATCCAGATTTACTGTTTTTATTTACCTGCATCCAAATTGAAGCTTGGATTTTTCTTGTCATATAAGTTAAAAGTAACTCTTTTCGAATTGTGACAAAACTAACTCTTTTAAAAGTAACCCTTTTCGAATCGTGATCATAATTTCAACATATGTTGAACAGAGAACTGTATAAGTGTAACACCATAAAAACTCAATAAAACTCCCGAGCGTTTGTTGGCAAATATTTTGAGTTCTATGGGCCTTTAATTCAATTTAATAGAAAAATAATGGGCACTTATTTTAACGTGAACGTACATACTTGAGTTTTTGGGGTAAGATTTCCATATGACACGTGATAAAATAAAACCCAGATGTTTTGCAATTATTGCGGGATATCATTCAGATGTAGGCTTGATGATCAAGTGACGCATATTATAATTTATAGACTATGACATTCCAGATAGCAATCTGAGTTGAATTTATCAAACTCATTTTTGAGCCTGAGTTCCAAAATCAATAATCAGCTAACTGAATCCATAATGGATCAAATTGTTAATAAAAATCGAAAGTTGACTTGTTTATAAGGGTTTCTTTGTACACTCAAGGAAAATGTGTAGTGGTACAAAGTGTCACTATATTTTCCTGGCATATTCTGTAATCAACAGTACAGTTTAGTCGGTCTATCTGCGTAATATATTTGTATCGACGTACACGTGCACATGTACTGACTGTGCTCTTTTAGTGAGGCAGCTTCTTGTAATAAAACGTTTCATATAAATTACCGTTTGAAAGTATTGCAGGTACACACTTTCCACAACGCACACTTATTGTCTTACAATAAGCGTGTTCATTATATACATGGTATGTTTGCTATACCATAATGAAGGTAAAATAAACATTTTCGATTTTCAAATTTAAATTTCACTATTCTTTTAGAATCTGCCTTGTGAACTGCTTAATGCTGCAATACACTGGAGACACGAAAAGCCAAAACTTCCTTGAATATAAATGTAATTAAATGACATGAGCTAGTAAAAAATGTTTTTCAGTATGGGGTTCAAATTTCAATATGGCTTTTTAAAATGAAAATCATCCGCCTGAAGGTTATGGGACTAAATATTATCTAGATATTATGTTAGCTGCCCCTGGATTCCCGGTAGTTTGTGTCACGTATAAGATAGATGTGAATTTACTTGATTTTTATATTGTAAATATCAAATACCTAACATCTCACAAACAAAATGCGAATTCGATAGAAGATGATGGTCCTTTATAGAAAGCATATTACGTAGATGTCATAACAGTTGATAAAAATACATATATCAGAAAAGTGACAAGCCCCATATTCAGTGCCGGGTAGAATTTTTAAATAAATAACTATGCAGTATATGTTTGATATAAAAATTTGATCGATATTGTTGAACTACATATTATATTTAGGTATGTCTCGTGTCTCGTTACATCCGTTTCTACCGAATGAACAGACATGTCTGTGTCGCGTCTTCTTTCTCCGCTCTCTTCTGTTTCTGAAAAGATTTCCTTTTCTTGTTTCCGTAATTTATTTATCTGGATGAGCATTTATATGCATATAGGAATACTTATTTCGCTCTGCCTGCTGGCAGTTGACTGTCTGTCTCTGTCATAACAGGAAACAGTGTTTGTGTTCTGCTGTTGTGTTGTGCTATACGTAGCTTATACCATGTCTCTTCACTTTTAGACATGATGTAGCGAGCTGTAGATGTACAATGTACACATATTACAATATTATACTCTTAAAGTTGGAAAAGGCTTGATTATTGTAGAGAAATAAAATCGATAGGTGTTGGGAGTACAAAACTTGATCAAAAGTTTACTTTTAGCTATGAGGAAGACTCTGCATTCCAAAGGAACTTATTTATTGTTTGATTCTCCATATATTGGTTTTGATTAGCGAGGAAGGAAGGAACTTTCTCATCTGTGATGAAATTACAGTTTGTCATTTTTGAACTGCTACACGCTCCCAAAATTTGAAAATGAGAAGCCTTGGAGAATTTATTGTACAAATGCAAATTCAGAGTAGGTACATGCATTCCACATCTAACTTTTTATGCTGTATAAAAACTGTGAAGGTTTACGGAAATTAGAAGGCTTTCTAATTCAAACAATAAAATTATTTTTATCAGTGCATGCACAATATGTCCTTTCAGTTGTTAAATTTTCGATGACTTTTCTTAAAGGCTGGAAGGAGAAAAAAGGATCTGTATTGTATTTGCGCAGCACTTATTCGGTTCGTTGTGCATATTTGTGTTTTTTACTGTCAGATGAATCCTCTTTGCACTATTATTTTTATTAGCCATCCTCTGCACATAACTTATCCTTGGATGAGAGTACATACGAGTGCCTGTATGCTGTACGTATATTGAGTGTACATACGTATCCTCTACTCTTTTACTCCCTGGATGGGACTTGTAGTAATTTGGCAGTTCGTTGCCATCATCATCAATTATATTTGGTAGATGGATTATTACAACTATTCTTATACGTGCATGTTGTATCATCATACTTCATACCATACCGCACTAGTGTACAAAGAGTAATGAACTTGTAAAAGACAAGAATAGCAGTGGAACATAGTTTAATGGCTGGCGCAACTAATTTCCTTTGAGACTTACAACAATGAATGTTCATTATGTATTTTAATTTCATTTTCATTGAAAAGTGTGAATCACAAAGCGTGAAAGAATAATTACCGGTACAACTGAATTTCAATTTGAGCATGTGCACAGTGCACACTCCTTCTAATTTTAATTTGAGTTTCTGTCACCTTTTAGTTGTCTCTACATAATGTTGCTCATATTTCAACCTCAACTGCACTAAAGGTGTACTCTATGTATATGTACAATGTACAAGTGCTAACAATTTAGCCGCCTGTTAATAGTTGTGACTATGCAAAAGTAATTTAGAGCAGAAAGCAATGAATTACGCATGTTTGTTTTTGGCTGTAATGCTATTAAAACGACACATTGTTACCTAATCCTTGCATTCGCCGTAGAAATCCTATTACGTGTCTCCATGTAACTAAAGTAAATAAATTTATCTTGGATCGCAATTATACTGAATATAGTGTACCGTATATGTTTGAATTGTACGGCAGCATCTAGTAGTGCTGCATGTCATAGATTTTCCCATTTGATTGTACATCATGTACATATACTCTATGGCTAAAAACTTGAATAGTACGGCTGCAGCACAATTCAAACATATACGGTATCTTAATATAGCATGAAAACCTTTGTTTAGGGGTTACCTGTCGTGGGAGTTACAGAACAATTTGTATGCTTGCATTTCGTTTTTATGTACTTGCACTCTTGTGCGAAGTTCTCCTTTTTCTTGACGTATCGCTTCTCACGGATTCTTACTCTTGTTTCCTTATTGGCATCGAAACCGATGGTTGTGATTTTTTTTAAAAAGATCTTATTGTTAGTCGCCGTTGCTTTTCCTATGATATTAATAGCAAAAGCAGATAAAAAAGTGATTACACCGTTTTTTTCCCTGTTATATAATAGTTGAAACAATGAAAAGTATTACATTCATGTACATGAATCTTAATGGTTTTATTGCTGGATAGAGCTTGGTATTATATTATATTAAACTTTTAAATTATCAAACTGGATTGGATATCACACTAAAATCTTAAACTCAACTTATAAAGTAGATATTATTAATAAACTCTTTTACACAAATTAAGAGAAAACTTACTACTGCTGCATAAATACTGTTGAAAACAGTGTTCTCATAACCAACAATAATGTATTTTTCAGTGAATCTATGTTCTTTGTTGAAGGAATTAGAGCAAGCAGAATTTACACACGTTTTTAGCATATTAGTTACAAGTTACAAGGGATTCTTTATTGACCCTTTGTTGCTTATCCATACAATCCATTTATTGTTTGAAACGTCGTATGAGGAAAATTTCAACAATTTTTGTTCACGAACAAAATAAAAAAATTCAAGCTAGGTTCTTGTATGATTATTTTACTTTTTGTATAGGCTGTTAAAATTCATGTATAGAAATAAGTAAATTTCAGATAAGGAAAACGTTGTGATAGAAAAATTGGAATTTTTATCCGGCAAAGTGGGAAATGGTGAAGGTTTTTTTACAATATATTTCACATTGTCATCGGTCTAAGGAAAACGCAAACAAGTCTCTGAAATGTGATGAATTAATTTGTTTGTTTTTTATGCAATTGGGTAAAAGTTTGACTGTTAATCTTTTTAAAATGTTACTGAACCTATTGGTATAAGATATGGAATGCGAGTTCAAGGTACAAAACACGATGCGGAAAAAATTCGGGCGATAGGCCAAAGACATTAATTTTAATTTTGTGCGTAGATGCAAACCACCACGAGTTTATTCCGAATCCAAAAAAAGCTATACTATCTCTGTTGTCCAAGCATAGGTATTGTACATGAATGTGCATTAAACAGTGAAAGAACAAACCATCAATCTTCCTCTTTGAGCTATTCTAATGACTCAATTTTTGCTCTTTCATGTTGTGATTTTTTTTATTTCATAATTTCCCCCTTCATTTATCCTCTAAATGCTTTTGCTTTTTTCCTTAATTCCAGATCCCCCTCAACACTCGGACTCGCCTGAGAATGAAAACCACGTGGACTCTAACCTTATGATACTTGAGGCTACGACGAATTTTTACATCGAATTGAACTGATAGGAAGGTAGAGGCGGGTCAATGAATTGAGAAGACAAAAAGAGATAAAGAAAAGAATGACAGCATAATATGGTATGTTTATATCAGTATCTCGCATGCTCCTTTTATTATTATCTCCATTGTATAGATTTACAAGTGTACTGCTGATGTCTCTCGAGTTGAGAGCGTATATAACATTTATACATTCATGTATATTACATACATGTAACGACTGCGGGGCATTATTTTAAGATCTTGTACTCATCTATTCTCAGGTTTCCTAGCATGTACATTGTGCATACACAAATTCTTGTTCTATGATTTATTTGGATTTGTTAGATGTGAATATACAAAGTAGACTGTTGAGAAAATATTTTCTGTGTGATAGTCAGGTGAGTGCCATCCTCCCCATATGTTGTATAATTTGTAAATAAACGCAAAGTTTTATCTGCATATACATTTTATGCACATGAACTATCATTACTTCCTCATCGTCGTCGTTATTGGCGATATCCTACGTACGCATATTTGTATGCACATTTTGTACCTAGACACGCACTTAGGTCACGCACTCACGAATCCATGTGCACATAATAACGACGCAGAATCGTAGTTTAACCGATGGTTCTTGGCGATCTCATCGTGGTCGCAATACATACATATGTGTACATATGTTGTGATTAGTTAATAATTTAATGCTGCTGCAGTAGAGTAGATCTGGTAAACATTTTTGATTTACTATTGTATAATATTTCTCATTTGAACCTTACTTCTTGACTTGAAGAACCTTCAGCTCTCTTCTGGTGCAGTGCATTTTGTTTTATATTTTTGCACTATTATAATGCATAGATAATACATCTACTTAGGGTTTTTATGCTTAAAAATATGGTAATGTATTCTTCATCGTCGTTTTTCAATTTCCCTTCATCATTTGAAGCATATATATAATATATAATATAGAGATGGATTGAAAAAATGTATTATATAGATAGCTTTTAGCATGATCATACTTCTTGTGTACGATTGTCGTGGTTGCGAGAAATCAGCATGATGATGATTATAATGTGCATGATATCATAAGCTAAACACAGAAGGATGGTCTGTTCGTTTATATTTTAGTCACAACTAGCAGAGTTGGGATTTCAAGGCCTCTTGTTCATCCAGCTTCATGCCACATGCATGTGATGTGATACCATGTATTATATACACACACCTTGTTGCTTTCCCCTGTAAAACCAATAAAAAAGAACCTGGTGCTCTTTGTGAGAGTGATGGGCTATGACTTATTCGAAAATTATATCAAACCATTACACATACATACCATAGATGAATAGAGATCTAGAGAATAATTGTGGTTTTAGTCCATCGAGTCGAAAACAAGCAACTATAGAACATAGAACATGCATCATGTGATACGAGAAATAATATTGAAATAATAATGTGGCATACCATTTCCAAAATGTAATTTGCATGCTTTACAAAAATTCTTTAAAAAAAGAGGGATAAAAAAAATAAATCTTTTTGGTTTTGGTGTTGGATTTCTTCAAAAAATGTGGATTTGACTCTTTGACTATATGCTTGTTGAAGAAATTCAACATCATAATGTTTACACGAGACATAAAGATAATTTGTTAGGTATAGTGTCTTTCAAAATATGATATCTGTACTTACAGTATCTTTAGCTTTTGCTGCAAGGCAAGGGGAAACAAAAGGCCTGCAAGGAAGACTCACCACAGGATTTTATTTGATTGTTGAACGTATATAGTAACAGTCTTCCTATAGACGCTGAAACGGAAAGTGAGCAGTGTACAAGTTGCAAGTACATTCATTCACATATCGTAACATCGTATACACTACTGTATACATGTATTTTTGCACTCACGTGGAAAAGTTGAATTTTCGACAGTGAATAAACTAAGGAGCAAGTCTATATTTTTTGCCGTTGAAGTGACGCCCGTTTTCATTGCATTTTTTAAATTTGTGCATAATTTTTCAACAGATATTCAGAGTTATCTCAACAATTTGCTGTACGTGTTTTATAAAGTATGTTGTCAGTTGTGTTCGTTTGTGACATTATTCTACATTGACTTATTTGAGTGTCGATAGGCGTTTATCCACAACCGTAAGTATCCTTATACAACATACATATTTATTTTTTAAAGAGTTCATCATTTGTGTACAAAACACTTTGCAGGAAAAACAAGAAATGTTTGTCACGTAGACAAGAAATTGGTTTTCTATCAGCGTTTTACATAGTATATAGCATGCATATGTATCAAACAATAAAAAATCATGCAGTGTCGAATTCGTTTGTTAACTTGCGCTAGAATTGAAACGTGTATATAATAATATAATATGCTATTCTATTCGTTAAATTTTATTATAATGTGCGTTGATCCAGTGTAAAATACACGTAAATGCAAAATATATTCCTAGTATGGAAATGGAAAACTTTTGTAAAATTTTCTTTTCAAAGGAAACTAGATCAAAGATTTTAAAGTTCATACGACGACTAGGACTAGTCAACGACCGTTTTTCTACAGTTTTCTCACTTTTCCCAAACTTGCAATGTTCTTGAACAGTTTATTCAATTTACTGTTATACGCATACAAAATTACTCATTAAATTTTATGCCGTGCATGATAAAGTTTGTATAAGTATGTATGTGGACTTCGTTTTTTGTTTGTTATGATTATTATTTTCATTTATAAGATTTTAATAATACATTAGCATTTATTCACTACCTTCTCAATGAATCCAGTGGTGGATCATACGTGAGAGAAGTTTGCTCTGATTTCACACTAAAACTTAATGATAATCTCGAGCTCCTCTTGCATAGTTACATACACGTTTCATTTAATAGCAAAATACTACGTTGTCTAAAATGATCATTTCCCGCGTGTACGCTAAACCTTTGTTGTACATACTTTTATACCGTTTTTTATACGCTGGAGGTCTTTTTTCTCTTGTTTTCACCTACTTTCTTATGTACATGGTAACTATGTATGAGCATTTTATATTATTGAAAGTTCAATTTAGAATTTTCAAGAAAATGTCATAGGATCACTTATATATTGTGCCACAATACAATGACAGTAATGAAAGTTGGCACGTCATTAAATTATGTTTGTAAACGAGATGCATGTGAGATAGATAGAACTAAGGGAGTAAATCAGTAGGAAGTATTTTAGGGTCATAAAACTTGCATGGGAGTAAAATTGTGATTTCGTCTCCTTTTTTGCATTTCAATGGTCATTATAAATAGTTATAATCAGCATTTCTAAAAAACGCAAAAGAAAAAGCAAATATTGTACGTTTATGTATTATATTTTCAATACAAATTGATGTTTTCATTCATTCTTCTTGCTTCCTCCTGAGTTTGATTGTACAAAATGTGTACACACACAGTATGAGGCATTGTATATGTACATAATATTTTGGATTTATCGCATTTCTAATTAAATGTTATGTGTAAGAAACTTATTTTGTATTGTAGATACAGTATACAAGCTTTTAAACAGTGAATAAAAGTCTTGTACAAATTAGTCCTCAAAAACTGTATAATGAGGGAAAATCAAATCTTTATCTAATTTTTTCAATGTATAGGTATGTTGTTGTTGCGTGTATCATCAGCACTATTTTTTGAAAGTGCAGCTAAAATTCTTGTAATTTATTTTGAGTACAGTAGGAATTGCTGCTTGCGCTTGAATACGTTGTTGTACGATAGATTGAAAATTGGATTAAGAGATATAATAGTGGTAATAATAATAATAGTACAAAGGAAAAGGTAATAGAGTTCGTGAGCTTCATTCTTCAATTTAGCTAGTAAGCACAGAACGTACATATGGATATCGAAAAAAGAGAATGCTCAATGATACATTACGCTTGTACATAATTCATCCATCAGTATTGCATATGCATGCACATAGGTATGCACAGGAATAATATACATGGTTTCTCAACCTCAAAAAAAGTTTCGTACAGGGAGCCAACTTTGTTTCCAATCCCAAGTTTTCACTACTTTTTGTTCATCATATTTATTTATGCAACGTTTTGTTGTACATAGGATGTTGTAGAGAAATGAGACACATGATGTATATTGTACACATGCATGTGTGTCTGAAATTTAGTATTATTAAATTACTATCGTAACTTACAGTTTGACAATGTTTTGGCTAGTATTATTGCAACCAGTTAAAAAATCTGCAACATATAGTATAATATGTAGAGATACCAATAGAAACCTATAGAAATGCATAAAGGACTTCTGGCTACGCCTTTGCTTTGTTATGTGATGTATTGCAAAGACTGATTCAACAAGGCACAACAATGTGATGTGAGACGGTGGCCAGAAGCTGATTGGGGATTGCAGTAACACTGTAGGAAAATCTTTATAAATAATTAAACGTGCAAATTCATGACATCCAAAGCAGTTCATCCAGGATATAATTTTTAATTCAGTCACTTGTCATTTTTCGTGCAGTCAATATTGTGCCATGATGAGTATGTTATACAAGTTTGGTGCATTTATTTCTTTTTAATTACAAATACTAAAGCTAATTTTCATTACATCGTAATTTCTTTATGAACTGTTTGCCGAGGTACATGTACACACACACACGCGTATAGTTTCGTTGACTGTTTCCAATAACTTCTGTGTTTCTGTGTTGCCAATGTTACCTTTGACTGTCATTACTGTTGTGAGGACGTGAGTTGTTCCTTCTTTTTGAAGTCGTGCTTAATAAGCAGGTCGATATATGATATTTTAATGTGACAAATAACGCATACCATATTTACTTGCCTTATGATTTCACATCGATGAGAGAAATTCAAATTTTTATAATCATAACTTGAATACTTGTTGTCTGGGTAGAATTTTATTTCAAGAATGAGGCGAGAGGTTTAGAAATGTGGCGATTAATAGGTTGTAACGGAAATTTAAAATGCTAACATCAGTGTACACTGTACACACTGTTTTTGTGAAACGTTTGCAAAAGTTGCTGTCAATGTCAACTCACAGCTTTCGGTACGATTCATAACTGTAATAATTTCGTAGTTTATCTAGTTGTACTGCATGTAAATTGAGCAAGGTAAACTCTATGCTTCATGTTTCTCATCGCTTGTGCACAACTTAAACGTGAAACTGGAACATCATGTTGCTGTGATATGTTATGAATTTTTGTGGCTAAATATTTAGTAATATTTGTAGCAGAATATATTATGTGTATGCAGTAAAGTTTAAACTGTTAGCATCGTTTTCGTTGATGTGTGATGTGCAAGTTTGAAAACACGTGTAAAGCAAAGTTTAAGCTAAGCCAAATAATTTCACATCTACCCAACACGTGAAGGGAACTGAGCTAAATTTGAAAACGGATCTGCATCTGCCTGTGCTGGGTTTTTAAACTCTTAAACACGAGCGGTGGCACAATTTGTCATTGCTATATCCGGCTTCAGAATGGATTCATCTCTGCGTGATCTACAAGTACATTTAACATGAACCACTGTCCAGTATAACTATGAGCTATAGGGTATAGGGTTGGTGAATTTCTGGAATGATGCATTTTAAAACACCAAAAGTCTTTACAGATTTTGGAACTTTTGAGTGTTACCATGCAGTCATTTTTTTTCTCGATTTTGTTTCCTCAGCCTGGAATCCAGATTTTGGATCATTTTATTGAGTATCGTCTAATTGTACGCCGAATCGCATAAATTAAATTGAGAAGAGTTATTTTTCTGATGTTTTTAGGCTGTCCAGTCCGTTGACTTATCGGCTTATGAAAACCAATTGTAAACGTCATTTTTTTGTTCGTCGTCGTTCCAATCTAGTTTCCGACTTTTAGTACAAATGGTAAATTTGTACGAACAAGAGATGTGATAGAAACGTTTCCATTTATCTGCGTATTTTGAATGAGAGTGGTGGCTTACGTAAAAGCAGTTTTAAACTTTTTGCATTCTGTAGTCTGTAGTGAAAGCTTTATTCAATCTAGTTAAAAATACCCAGATAACCTCCTTTACTCTTTTACATTTACTATTAGTACTATTTTTATCATTTAAAATTGATGTAATCTTGAGGGTAGTGAGGAAGTTGCACTGGTTTCATGTTCATCAAACCAGCAAAGGAGTATGGAGTTGAGACAGGTTATACATATTACATATTATGTCTTCAATCTTGGTTATGCCTAATATAAGACTTTTCACTTTAATAATATAGATTAGCAATGGTTCAATGTTTTTTATTTGGTTAAGCAGTTCCGTGAAAGGAAAAAAACGTTAGCAGCATGTCGATTTTCATCGTCATATGTCATGTTCAAAAAATCGCCAAACCAGTAGAAACTCTAAGGATATTAGACATCAAGCGTTCACGCATCGTTCATCTATTTTCCCATATGTCAGATGAATCTGAGTGTATGTGTATTTATACGCATAAGCGCTGCAAAATGCAAATCACCTTTTCTCGTTTGGCGTGGGTTCAAGGGGGATATATACATATGTACACAGTACAGAGGACAAGAAAGCATACATGCAATGTATTCCCGGAATCGTTCACGTGCACTAACAAATCTTTTTACAGTATGCGTTTATGCATATGAGCGAAAAACTCACAGGAGATCTCCAAGGTCAGTGTCAAGACAATGGACAGAGTCAATGGAATGATGTACGTTGATAGTACAAAATACAAAATAGTCGGCTGCATAAGTCACTACTAGGAGGAAACTTAAAGATTAGTAAATTTTTGCCTTCTTGTATCTTGATGTTTTTCTCGATGTAAATATTAGATTCAAAATAAGAAAAGAGATCAACAGTAGAATTTTAAGTGTGATATACAGGAAGCATGCAAAAAGTGCAATATTGTTATTTGTGATTGCCCTATTGCATTTTGTTGTTGTTGAACAGAGCAACCAAAGGCGTGTGCAGAATTAATTTCTATAGGTATAACAAGAAAGACAGTCATATTCTCGTATTTTGATTTATAATACGACTCCTCAAAACCATTATTTATGATTTTGAGGAAAACAAATCAGTTTTTTTGTGGTCTGCAGTTATCAGAAAAAGGTAAAGGTAGGCAGAGTGCTATTCTAAAACGGCTATTCAAATGAGCATTACAAAAACAAAATCGTATGGATGGAGTCCATTAATGCTCAGAGGAAAAAGAATATAAAAAATGTCCAGACAAGCTTTTTTTATATGCCACAATGATTTTTTATTTGTCGTTAAAAACCGGGACTACTCTTTTCCTTGTCAGTTCATGACATAAAAAGGGGCATATTATATGCTATAGTTATGCAAGGTGCAAGACAAATTTTAAGAGTAACATATTTTATTTGTAGTAGCTGTGTTCATTTGTAATTTTAAATTCGTTTGTAAAATATTTTTAATTACTTTGTCTGAAAAAATGGTCATTGCGCTCATAATGTTTACAAACCATTGTCCAAGTAAACGCAGTGGTGGCAGTGCTACTGGCTGCACATAAAACAATGTTGTACAGGGTTAGTTTAACCGTCAGTAAAATTCACGTTTTGGTCAACATTTAGTTAATTTTAAATGATTAGTAAAATAATGAACTGGTTGTTACTAAACGTACTTTGTAGACTTTGAACTCGTGAACAACTCTTCTGCTGTCATAATCATCATCACCTGCAGTAATGTAGTCTGTTGTTACTTATGATGATGAATGGTATGCACGTATAATATACTTTTCATCATTTTTTGTGGTGATAAGTGAGAATCTTGTAACTGACGATGAATGAATAAATTATATGTATAATGTATATCATTAAGATACGTTATGCGATTCCTTTCATGTATATTCCAATATTCTAATATTGGTTACAACTCTTGTTTTTATAAACCTTAAATGCGATCAGTAATTACGGAGTACGTACATTTAGATAAGACGGGCTAACAGAATTGCCTTTGAAAATTTTTTCATCCTAGCATTTATTTTTGATTATTCTGGAAACTCCATTAATGCACCGGATAGTTAAGACAAGCCAAATCATTTTCCATGAAAGCGCAATTTTATTTTTGTTTTCTAGGGTAGGGACATTTTTTTCTTTTATAGGAAAAAGAAAGAAGTTTAGAATTGTGTGATAGGATTTCGTCTCTATTTTCTATGAGCTCTGAGGTCAAGATAGAAACCCATACTGATACGAAGTTAGCTCAAAGTTTATAATGCATGGCTCATATTTTATCTCTGGAAAATATACTTTGATGGATTACCATCGTACATCGTACTACATGCACACTGCACACTATATATGTGCTTTTTATTCTTTTATGTTCACATGCACTGAGGCAATGCTGTTGAGGTTTATTAGTTGTGCAGATAAAATGAAGACTTCTCACATCTGATGTGCGTGAGTTAAGCAGAGAGCCCAAAAAGTAAAGAAAAAGGGATTCCAATCGAAACCCTGTTTTGTTTTCTAGTTTTGTTGGGATAATTCAAGAATTATCCAGATTTATCGTTTTTATTATTATTAAGGTCTTTGGATAGGAAATCATATGAAAGGCGTGAAATAGCTCGTTCTGTTGGTATCTATGTGTGTATAGAGTACATGAGCTAGCTATATAGTTTATTGTCTATTTTACTCTAGGGAATAATTATAATAACATTTAGCCTAATGAAATCGAAATGGGAAATGGTTTGGCTGCTGACTTTGAATTTGGATTGAAAGAGCTGCCAACGCTAGAATATCAATTTAGGAACTAAATAGCGACATGAATTTAGAATGCGTAGTATCAGGCTCTGTATTTATTAATGCCTTTTGTTTGGTTGAAAGCGTGTGTGTGAGTTTAGAGATCTGCATGACATACATGCCATAAATCTAACTGAACGTACCGTCAGCAAAATATCATCTACGGTGTTACAAAGAATATGCAGAAATTATTATATAAAACGGTATATCTCTTGTCTACTATGCATACATACTCGTATTGATTAGCTTCAGTATGTTTGCGGACATTTACCTTTTAGTTACAAGGTCTAATAAATTCAAGTACAAAAAAACTATATTTTGGAAATGACTAAGTCTGGAATTTTTAGAGTAAAATGCAAAAATAATGTTAAGTCTGCTGTGTATTTAATTTTTGTATTAGCATTTAGTTTTTTAATAATTTTTATGCGAACTATTCGTACACGCACAAATAAATTTAGAAGAGATTTTCTACAAACAATTCTACTGACGAACAACTCCTTGTATGTTTGTAAAATATATGAAAGGCAGTTTAAGTCTAAATAACGTGACTCTGTTGTCAATAATAAGGACAATTGGAGAACTAAATATGTATAGTCTAAATATATGCCAGTCTCTAGACTAGCACTGAGATCTGGAGTGTATAATGTGATCAACTTTGCTTGTAAGTAGTTTATGACTTCACTTACGATTAGTCGAACGTGTTTTCATACCACAGTGCTAAAATGTCCATATCACCCGCAAGTTATATAAATAGAAAAGTCGTTGATAGTGGAGGCAGCGATTTGAAATTATTAGCGACTTACCTTTAAATGCAAGAAAACTCATTAGGGGAGAATCAAGTCAAATGATATGGCAAATCAAGCGTGGTTCATACGCTACAGATGCCTTATTACTCTGGATAATTTTCCTCCATGCGCACACATTAGCTAACTAATACCCACACATTTTGTCAATAATTGCTGCATACTAGATACTCTTCAAGAATATCCCATTAGATATTATCATTATTTCAAATTTCATTCAAATTCTGGTGGCATATTTACAGAAAATTCTCACTAATCCCTCTCCGTGACTCGTTCTCCCTTGCAGTACTTAATACATATTGTCATCTGCAAAACGTGACAACGCCTTATGTTCTCTGCAAATAAGTAATTAGTATTCGACGATCTCAAACTATGTACACCATGTCAAGAATTTGAGTAGTTGCAATAGACTGAGGCCGATGGATTGTGGAAACAGCAATTTTGATTGGATTACACGAGCATCTAAAAGCCAGCTCAAAATAATTTGCATAAATATGTTTCCAATAGACATAAAAGTTTCATAATAAGAAACTTTACGTTTTACAAAAATGTGGAAAATAATATAATGCAGGAAATATATTATTTTATGGAAGTATTAGCGAAAGAAAGTTGAGATACACAAGAACAACAAACATTGTGAAAGTGATGATTGCCCTATTTGATTTTGTTATGAGGTTAGAATCTCCAGCTACAAACAACGAACATATATATATATATATTATGTGGTTACTTTACTTTACTCCTGTATGAAGTTGATACCAACTTTTTAAGGAAAATAAGATGCTTTCGCTTGTTTGAAGTCATGTGTATGCGGGGCGTCATACTATTTGCAGGACCATCTATGTTTAAGGAACTCACCGTCTTTCTTTTTTTCCAAGCAATACGAAGTATTATACTATTACAAGCTGTCATACTAAATGAGCATATACGGTATGTAGTAGGTACCGGGTTTGTTATACAGGAGAAAACTATGACAAAGTTTCTGCTTGTGTGTCTTTGTGTTTGCGGTGAAACTTTTGGGGGGAAATAAAAATGTCGTGGTCTACAGCCCTGTCATATAAAGTAGACCGAATAGAACCTAATATGTAAGGTCTAAAGCCGGAGGTGAATGTGTTTTCTCTACATGTCATATTACTTACAGAAAATTTCAAGAAAGGAGATGAAGAAGAGTTTGCAGGGTAAAAGCATAGGTACATATGCGTCTATATATCATTTTCAGTATGTACCTCATGTAGAGGTAGACTTTTGAGAAAATTAAGTTGGTTCAACTCTTTACGTACTCAGCCGTTTTACTCTGATAACTGCACTATATACCACATATGTATGGCGAGTGGGTCGGAGTAAACTTGTTAAACTTTTGATCCTACTAACAAATATCATGTGGCTGTGACATGTACGATGTACGTAGTATGACAAAAAATTGCAGAGAAAGAGAAATTATTTTCTTGTTTTCTCAGTTCTCACAACTTCTTTCTTCCTTTCTCTCATTGACTATGGCAATAAGCAGAATTCAAAACTAGAATGTTAACACTGGTAACACTGTTGTAGAGATAAAATGAAACAGAAAGTTAGGTGACTATTCTTTCTTCTGCTTTATATGTTTCTCTTCCTGCATGCATGCGTCGACGTCAGTACGGATGCATGCATATGTATGCTATGTGAGTATGTTTAAGACTAGAAGATAGGCTTGACAGAGAACAGAACTAAAAGAACTGACTGTAATTTTCACATTCAGAGCATTCTACTCTCGTCTACTTGGCTCTAATCCTATTCTTTTCCTCGCGTCCTACTACTTCGTCTATTACTCTTTTCTCTTCATTCTGCCTCTTGACAATTTTAATCTTCGTCAAACTTTTGCTCGGATTGAGCCATCCTTACTTTTCTCGTAGGTATATTTCACCCACGCTGGTAAACAGTTTTCTACACCAGCATAGGATACTCTCACTTAATATATGATGTATGTATGTAAGATGTATTATATATTTTCTACGCCTACTAATACAAGATGGCATATAGATCTGTCCTTTTAATTTTCCAGCATCCTGAGACTCTTGGCCTTATTTGCTACAGTGAGTTTTTTCAGCGAATTCGCATACTACTGCTGGGTGACTGCATGATCTTTAATTTTCACTTGTTGACTCTGCTTTGAGATTTCCGCATTAAATCCAAAAAGACTTTTTCTCCTTTCAAACTAGTTTATGAGGGACTTTTCCTTTTCAAGTACTAATTTTAAAGGGATAAAGAGGTATTGTATGTACATACATTATCTACAGTAGGAAAACTTGAAGTTCGTACTCTAAGAAATTCTCGCTCCCCGCCCCACTTTCACCACGATGCCGACAACTTTTGGGGGTGGTCAAAGCGAGAAAGATCTGGAAAATTTCATCCTCTTTTTAGTTTTGTAACTCAATTTGACCTGATTTTAACCATTCTTGACCTATGACCAGAAATGTAAAACAACTCCGATTTTGACCGAAACTTGATATTCGTACCTTTTCACATTTTCGTTAATATTTTTCTGAAAAAATTTTTTCTTGAAAATCCGACTTCAGATTATGAAACTGCAACTTAATACGCTTCTGAATTACTAAGGCACATTACTAAGGACGCAAAATTGACTTCACAGTAAGCCTCAGAAAATGACATGTCTCGCCCGTTCAAAAGCATTACAAAATCACGAGTTGCTTCAGAAAATGCGTGCTCATTCCAAATTTCAAAAAGAAACTTGTCTGGATTTTTACAGATTATAAATCTACGATAAATTTGCTACTTAACAAGTATCATTTGATTGAAAATCCCGTGAGGGTCACTGAGATTAGGGTAGGGTCAAAAAATGCACGACTATTTGTTTCGGTTTTCTCTTCTGTTTACAAAGAAAATGAACAAAAATGCGGGGATTCTCGCCTCACAATTCTTCTTCATTCTTGACTATACCCTAATCTCAGTGACCCTCACGGGATTTTCAATCAAACGATACTTGTTAAGTAGCAAATTTATCGTAGATTTATAATCTGTAAAAATCCAGAAAAGTTTGTTTTTGAAATTCGGAATGAGCATGTATTTTCTGAACCAACTCGTGATTTCGTAATGCTTTTGAACGGGCGAGACATGTCATTTTCAGAAGCGTACTGTCAAGTCAATTTTGCATCATAAAAAAGTCTCATTAAATTTTGATGAGTTTTGACAAAATTGACAATTTTTGATGAGTTTTGACAAGATTGACAGTTTTTGGTGAGATTTTCACGATATTTCATCAGAATCTCATCGGAGTTGTTTTACATTTCTGGTCATAGGTCAAGAACGGGTAGAGTCAGGTCAAATTGAGTTACAAAACTAAAACGAGGATGAAATTTGCGACACAAATTCACATCTTAGAACCCACTGTGAATATCTGTGAGATAATTTATGATTCCTATCCATCCAGGTATTTTTACTTTTTCACTTATTCCACAAAATGGGTTCAAGAACTATTAATCATGAAAGTTTCAAGCCCCTAGGTTGATTAAAGTTATAATTACAGACGTATTTTAATTTTAATTTATAACGTAATAAATGGAGCGCGGGAAACTTAAGATACGAATATCTCAGAATCTAATGCTCCGTCATATGGAACCATACTCACAGATCATTACACATATTTTCGTAAAAAAAAAGAACTTTTGACTGATAGACTAATAAAATACTTGATGTTGTGGCATACGACATATCGCATTGTGTATCAATTGGGAAATGGAAGCTTGTTTTTTTGCCAACGTGTCAACAATCTTGATCGTTTTCTTTTGGATATTTTCCAGAACAATATCAACAATGGCATAAATTGTATTGTTTAACGAAATAATCTCTGTTTCAAAATAGGGGACGAATTTGCATTCTTCTACACAAAGTGCTTTGTCCTGTCGCTTTCTGGAAACAACGGTGGCCGACAGACCTTGGATTTCTATTCCTGGACATTTGACGGCATCTAGGTCACTGTCAATTTTCACTGGTACCATAGGCTCGTTTTTTGAATCTATTCGCTTGTGAACAAAGGCAAATAGCTCCTTTGGATTAATTGAAACTTCATCGAGCCTCACAGGAACTACAGTATTGCAATGTCCTCGACACTTTAAAACAACCGTCTGAAGAATTGCGTCCAGGAAGCTGATCCAATTTTTGCCCCAACGAACTTCCGCCCATGCTCCTGTACAAAAAGAATGTGGCTTTAAATTTATGTGTCACACACAAAAGTTCCATTTGAGTTTATTCAAGAAGCAAAAACGCCAGAGGCTTGTTTTTGCCCCCTTGTAAGTTACAACTTACCCTTGATATCAGCTCGCTGGATTCCTTGAAATTCCCCACTATAGTTGTACCCACGAAGTCTTAGTTCTTTGTACACATCATCTTTTTGCAATGTGAGGATGTTATTGTTTCCAGAAATTATGGTGTCTGATATTTGAATTTTTGGAGCCGATTTCGATTCGAGATTTGTGAGTTCCCTAACATTGCCTCGAGCAACAACAGCTCCATGCTCCTTAAGTTCAAACTGGCCGGAAACACTAGACAGCGTAAATCTGAATTCAACTTGCTTGTCTTTTTTGAGAAAAGTTGTCCGATCAAAACTAACGTTTTCAAACAAAACTGGTAAGTCATTTAAATTCCTACCTAAACTTTTGGCCAGGCCAAGCCATGCAAGAAAAATGTAACCAGTGGCGGGATAAACAATACGGTGGTCTAGTTTGTGGCCCTGCAAGAATCTATCTTCTTGAGAAGACGGGTCAACATTAAAGATTGTCCCATCCAACGCCATGTTGATGTAGTTTGACACTAGTGGAATTTTCCAGCTTTTTTCGTGGTTCCACTTGATGAGACTGGACAAGTTTGGGGTGTTTGCCGAAACAGGGAAAGAGATTGGAGAGTAAAGACGGCTTAAATTGACGTGTACGCCCGCATTGTATATTTTACCAAGTGAGCTTACAAAGAAATCGATACTGTTTGATTCCCTTGAGGAGGTTGTGGGGGCAATAACAAAACTTTCATCGCCTAGTATTTCTTTTAAGACGCCCTGAAACAAGCCTTTAGGGGCGATTTCAATAACTGCAGCATCATTGGGGATTTGCTTAACTGCTTTATAAAATAAAACCGGAGAGGTCACATTATTTGCGTGGTACGCGGCGGAGTTGTATTTTCCCGTGTCCGGTGAAATTGAAGAGCTTATCCAACGAGAACTTCTCAACTGCTCTTGTTGTCTTGGGTAAAATTCTAAGACGTATTTTTCTAGCATCTCTCCAACAGATGATATGTACGGACAATGCGCTGCATACCCACAAGAATTGATTTTCCCGGCGCAAATACCCTCTTTCTGCAATTTCTGAACAAACTTCATAACAGCTGGTAAGGCCCCAGAGATAGTGACATTGTTTGCCGAATTTTCGCAGGCAGGAAAAACACCTGGCGGACATTTTGCTACAACTTCAGGCCAGGACAGACCGACGGCAGCCATTGCTCCGGGAACTCTAGAGGATTGAATCGCTTCCTGAAAAGCTCGGCCACGAGAATCGGCTACTAAGAGCGCTTGTTCTGCTGTAAAAGATCCATCGACATAGCCGCAAACAATTTCTCCAAAAGAGTGACCTATAAAAAAATCCGGCTTTACCCCCACACTTGCCATAGTATCACACAGTGCTATCTGAAAGTGAAAAAATAATAACTAGTTGCAATGTTTTGTTAATGACCCACTGCTTTTTGAAACCATAGCAGTAGTAAAATATTCGCGTTTTAAAAAATCTGTTCTTAAAAATCTAAACCGTGACAGAGCACGGTTTTAACTCGCTTTCTGAATACTTCAGTCGCGAGAGGGTAGCGAA
>JAQIVE010000383.1:0-39204 GCA_034698285.1 Sminthurinus bimaculatus | reverse complement strand
TACATGTATACACAGGAATATTTATGTATATTTAGTTATATAGATGGTTGAAAAAGATACGCGAATTTTTTGTCCACTCATTCGTTCTGTCTATTCAAACATCATTCCAACTCTTGTGTCTCACTTTTCATCAAGGAACTCAGATAGTTTGGGAAATTTTCATTTCAAACCAATTTCACACTGTCTACATATCTCCATTTTTTCATGTTTCTCCCTATGCTCATATCCGCTGTTTACATAGATATATCTTAAAAACCTACATACGTAAAATATTATACTTGATTTAAGGGTTCTTAATATTGTGCATTCAGTACAGTGCATAATACACCTGCTTCAAAAATTAAGCTTACACCTAATTACACATTTAATTTTATGACCCTGAGAATTTATTTTATTAATTTGTTCTTTTTCGCGTTAAATCATCAACCAACGATTTGAAATAAAAGCACTATATTACACTTCACACGACACATTACATTACTCTTATCCTTTTATCTAGTGTCTTATCTATCTTTCACTTGTTTTTAAAAATGTCTGCTTACAGCTGACGCGTACTTCGCTCTTGTTACTTGAAATTTAAAAAAGCCAAATACATACTCTAAATCGTTGTTTAAATTTTAAAATAATCTCTAACGTATTGAAATTCATACTCAATATTTTCAGAAACTCAAAGGGAGCTGAACATTAAAAATCTTGATAAATTATACTTAGGTTTTAATTTTCAGCACTAAAAGGTTGCCAAAAATGTATTCGAATTTTCGACGATTGTTTCCGATTTGTTTTTCAAAAATTATTGTCAATGATCATTATTTATTCTAATACAATGACAAATTAAAGAAAGCGAAGCAACACAAGAATAAAATGCAGACAAAGACAGAGTGAAAAAGAAACTTTTTAAATTTACTAAAGCGAAACGGAAAAATCAAGAAAATACAAGCATACACTCATGTATATTGTGTAGAGGTACACATACATGCATACTTGTGTCCAAATAATAATCATAGTACATACAAATTATTTACAATGCACTTTTCTGATCCTCAAAATAATAACATGAAACATAACATGCACAAAATAAAAGTGAACAACAAAAAACGGTAGAATGAGTAATGGTGAATGAAAACGATACACGAATTTCCCAAATTTCTCACGCGGACAAAGACAAGATTCTTGCATGCAAAAGAAATGAACATAATGGACGTGACTAATAGGAGAACATTTGTCCATTGAACACTCAATCTGAGTTTGTACTCCAAATGCATACAAATACAGAGAAACTAAATTAAATTATTTACTATTTCTGTCCATACACACGTTGTAAAACTTGTGTTTGTACAGTGCACAACGTACATAGATGAACAAACAGATTAGCACACACTCAAGTGCAAGAAAACTTTTGCTACACTTTGTCTGTACAAATAAACTAAAACAACAAAAATATTACACATTTGTTTTATTATTATTACTACAATTTGAGTTTTGTAATTTGTCATCGAGCTTTGAAAATAACAAACGTTCACTACTAAACTAATTAGCCTCTGGCGGTATATTTGTTTGCTTTCTTAATGTCAATAAAGCACAAAAGCCATTTATACGCCAGTCATACAGTGGAACAGCAGACAACGCACTTCCGTTTTGACTACTTTAAGGACAAAAGGTATCCGAGTCAACTTTCTTTTTATTGACCACGTCAACTCGCTCTTGACTGCAGAAGGTCGTATTGTGCACATAATGTTTTGTAACCAACAGGATAGCATCGTAATATACAAGTTTTTAAAATGATGATACACAAGATGTAGAAGCAGATACAACATAAAATATATAGAGAAGATGTACACAAAAAAGGAAATGTAAGTGAAGAAAGTCCATTATTTTCTCTGCGGCTCAACATGGTCATCACATTATCAAATTTATATGACTAATAATCGAGGAAAAGTGATAAAGAGCAAAAGGTAAAGCCGCCTACAAGTGATTGCTCAATGTACAATGAAATCATAACAATAACAACATCGTAACACTCAATATACTCATATGTAACATTGATATTTTGCCATCTCCTCTCTGACTACTTACTGAATTACGTTTGTTTTCGTGGCTTAGGTATACTAGATACTACATGTCTGCACAATTTCCCTTTTCCTTTCAAGTACATACATAACATACAGTTTACACATAATTTGTAAACGCAATACACAAGATACAAGAAAACCGGTCAAGTCATCATCATCGTCGCGTCCACCTCCTCAACCTACACTTTGATTAAACGTGTGGTTTATTACATATTCTATGAAAATGAAGGGAAGGAAACACATAACAAGAAAGCACAGGTTCGTGCTGACTGATGATGAGTGAAATTGAAAGAAGGTTGAGATAGGCTAGTACAAAAACACAAAACAAGTTGGATACAGCTGGATAGACAAATAATGAATGGCGTGTAACTATTGAGAATGAAAACTTGCTGGTTCACTTCCACCTTCTACTACTTTACCTTAGGTTACATAAATGTGCTTTAATCCTCTGTGCATCAAATTCAAAAGAAATGGAGAGTTTTTGTTTAATAATAGATAAATATCGCGTCTCTTTTACACCACTATATACTACTGGACACTTGTTGATATTATATAGGTAGTCACGGTTGACTCTTACTTTTATGCTTGTAACTCTTTACAAAAACGAGGAAAACGGAATAAAGGCATGAAACAACAATTTGTTTATACTAATCTAATGACCACCAACGCGTCTTTGTAAAAAATGTTGTGAACAAGCACCAGAGGAGCCTCTCAAACTCGTCAATAAAAAACGAAAAATTGTAAACATAAATTTTTTAATGTCCTGTAATTTTGGACTAATGTAATTGAAAGTAAATTGTACACTGTATACTATACACTATACAACGAACATCCTGTACTCTTTAAATATTATTACTAATAATTACTTCAATCATCAAAGCAAATCAAGCTTTTACACAAATATTTCACAGTTATTTTTCTCGTCACACTTTACCAAAATATAATATGGTACAATAATTAATTAGGTATTATTATTTTATATCAATCGGTAGAATTGAAAATTCACCTTTTGTGTTATAATCCAACAATTGTAGATATCCAAATATAGATGGGCACAAAAAACAAACTTCTTCGATGAAAAAAAAATCACAACACTACATATGTATTACAATGAAGAGAATTCACAAAATTTTTTTAATCCAAAAATACTTCCAAATAGATAATTCTCTGAATTTTTCTCAAAACGGTGAGGATAAACTCATTCTAGCCGTTTCCATTCCCAAAAACAGGCATCTTGCAGGTGATTTATTTATTATTCTTTAGCATAATACACACACACACGCACAAACACACTCCCAGAATTCACAGTTAAAGTTCAACAATCAATTATGCACCACACCAAACTGAATTTTGAAACACACAACACAAACTAAATACAGAATGTAGCAACAGCAATATATGGACGGAAAGAGTCACAGAGACACTGAATTATTAAAGCTTATACGAATTTGCAGAGTGGACAGAAATCAGATGGGCACACGAATTTAGAGATTCCAAGCACAAAAATTCTGTATATTCTTTTCCTCCTCGTAATATTATGCTAATGACAAAACGGTTTGTGTCACAAAAATTTTGAGAATAAAGTAGAGTCTTCTCTATGTTTTTACTTTTCCTCCACTCGTCCGTCCCACTCTCAAACGGAGGAATCTCTTGATTCGCAAAGGAAGCGAAATGAAATGAACAAGAAACGAAGGCCCAGAGACAGGATAGAATAGTCTTTTGGTTTTACAAATTATTATTATGGGGAATCACCACCAAGAGGAAGGCAACGTAGTATATATACATAAGTATACAATAAAAACAAAGCTAATGAGGAACAATGCAGACCACGAAGAAGATGAGGATGGGGACTTCTTCCTTTGCCTTTGCTGTTGCTGCTGATAATAATGGAGCTAAAAGGACAGAAAGAGTAATCGTATTCTTCGTTGCTCTGTGTTCGTTGTTGAGTCGAGAGACAGAAGTAGAAGAATGAAGAAACCTGACTTAGTGTTTCTCGGCTCCCTTTCTCTCTCTCTCTCTTTCTGACTCAAGAATCTCTCTTTCTTTCACATTTGGAAGATGTTGATGATTCCCCCTTGAATAGGATGTGCAGTGTGGAAAAGGCTGCCTAACCTACATGTGAAGGGTTCCATCCTATGTATTCCAATCCACAACAATCCTTTTACATTTTACACACACCACACACTCATCATCATCATCATCATATTCTCTCATCTAAATACAGGCATGGCCATATAATGCAGATATAGATAAATGTACACATATAGGTAAGTATCCTATACATAGCATTTCTAACACTCCACACTTTATTATTATTAGACAAATTTACTTTATAAATGCATATTATATAGTTTTGAATATTAATATATGCATTACATACACCTCGAGTCTCGTCTACTCTTATTACTCCAATTACTCCAACTCTTAAATTTCAGCTTCAATTTTGAGCTTAAACGCTTAAGATACTTCATACTCATACACATATCACATTTTGTATAGCTAATACACTATAATGTAGTACCGTGATATATATACATACATAGAAGAGGATACAATTATTATCAGGTACATCTTCTTGGTATATGTTTTTCATACATGGTCGACACTCTTCTTTTTGTTCTTCATCAATACATGCATCTATGTATAGCTACAGTATCCTTTGTATGTAACTAAGTACACATAATCATGTCTATTGCACATATCTTAGCATCTTGCAACAGGTAAACCATATTATTCCGACTCAATTTTTTCTGGATGTTCCTTCAAAAAAGTACTCATAACACACTTGTTACACAAATATGTTTTCATCCACATACGATGTACATGTAAAAAAGTGTTAATTGCATGTAAAAAAACGGGGGATTAATTAATTTCAAATCCTTTTTAATTCCTATATGCCGTAAAGATAACTGATAAAATGAATATAAAGTGGTTAACCTGCAACCGTAATTCTTCTTCTTTCTATTATTATTAAAATCTTCTTCGTATTATGGACTATGACTATCTGTCATAAAACCATTAAACCCCAATACAGAGAAAATAAGACGAAACGTCCTTGTTTAAGTAAATTTGAGGTTAAGTATATTTAAATCTAAATCCGTTGTACATGGTGATAAACTCGGTAATACTTGGTCTCTTTGTCAATCAAATTTATGAGATTGAAAAAAAACGGGCAGCCATTCGCAGAGTGCATAATAATAAAAGAAAGAATACTGTGTGGTTGATACTCTGTTTGTATGTTAAATCGTTGGATTGTACCCATTGTACAGTAGTCGGATTAGGAGATTATGTTAACAAATACATAGAATGGATACAACATGAATACTGAAGTGTATCTCCCTAATATTTATTACGAACTGAACTAGTTCCGACTGTGAATCTTGATGATGAACTCCAAGAGGATTTTGTATCTTTTTCTGAAATTGTGTTTATCATCAGTAACAACCAATTCAACAGGGTACATTAGTACTGGGAGAGAAATGAAGAAGCTTTGCTTATCTTTCCATTTCTCATCGCTTGAGATGACGGACACATATTATACATACGTATGGTATAAATATGACACAAATGAAGCAAGATTAAACAACATGACAACAAGAACATATCATTATCACATCAGCCAGCATCACAACCCAAGGAATATAATGTACGTGTTGTGCATACAATTGTCATCTGATTGCACAGACACATATCCCAAAATACAAAGCGTGATAACAATACTATCACAATAAGACGACGAATGCAACATGCTACCAATTATGATAAATCCCTAGAACATTCCCTCCTTTTTTTATCTGTATACAGATACAGAGACAGGCAGAGAAAAGATTTCCGAGAAACCGAGCAAAAAAAAGAGTTATGGATTACCTACAGAGACATAAATATCTATAACGTAATAACTACACATACATTGAACATTGTATACACTAAACTCCAATTATTATCTCTGTGAATTTATTGTGGATATTATAGGTAAACAGAGATGAGGGGTTGCATATGTATTGTACATAAGTACTTTTATCACAATAAAGACAAAAAAATCTATGGGAAAATACATGCACACCTATGTAGAAGCTGGTTGTTGGCATGGCATTGCAAGGGCGACGTTACATTGCATGCTTTACTTTTCATACCTATGTATACATAGTGTAATCTATAATAGGACGTTGCGATACTTCTTCTCTGTGCCCAGGTTTGGTGGTGGTGTGGGTTCTTTGAGAAAAATTTTATTACTATGTGTGGATGATGATGAGTGCGTTTGTGAGTATGTGTGTGTGTGTTTATATGCAGGCATTTCTCCCTCTCTCTCTCTCTGTAAATGTTAACGTGAACGTGTGTATAAAGAATCCCGTTAGGATTGGGGTAGTGTGTCAGTCTGCTCAAACTAAAATGACTGTGCATCTCAACTAACTATATATACAATCTCCTAAGAAATGGAAGGCTTTAGCTTTGATTTCATTGAAACCCTTTGAACGAATGTATCTAGCTACATGTGTACGTATAGCCGACTCAGTTCTTCTCACTAGGTATATTCTAATCCTCACTCTCTGTTACTATTACGATTGTTATTATTACCATTCTACCTGTCTACCTGCGTATATTAATATACATGATGCATAATGTGGCTATACTCTCTCTCTCTCGCACACATATACGGCTTCCTCTCTTTTACTTTTAGGTACCTTCCATATCATTAGTATCTACTTCTTTTTTTTGTTGCTTTAGTTTTTGTGGCCCAGTGTAAATCTTATGAATGTACCAAACATTCTCTTCTTTTTTTGACGTTATATTATCTTCATCCTCATAATCATAAGTATAGTAGTATTGCTTAAAAATCTCAACTTGTCTCTTTGTCATTCACTACTTGCTCATCATAGCTGGTACTTCCTACGATATAGAATCTATATTATGAGACGCACTATTTGTTACTTTTTTTACCAAAGTGCATTTTGTGTATTTTTCGGATGCACAAAAATGTACACCATTACATCTCCCCAGATGAGTTCAAATACATAAACTTCAATAACATAACTTTTTCTATAATAAGTCAATCGATTTGTCATATATTTGCAAGCACGATGAAATTCAATTTTACTACCATACAAAGTATTGCACGTATATGATAAACAAGGCAATGGCCAAAAACTGCCGAAATCTAGAGGAGAACAAAACAATGGAGTTTGATAGCCATGAACTTGCAAGAATTAAAAAGACTGTGTACTTGATGCTTCATGTTTGCGTACTGCATGCGTGTATGTGTATAGTGTACAATGTTTGTACATTCTTTTGAAATTCAGCCTTTACTTGATGAATTTGAAGAAGATAACATATTCAGGCATTAAAAGTTTGACAGTATGAGTTTGAATCTGAGACCGCAGGTGCTATTTACTGTTTAATGTTTGTGCGTTGTATACGTACATGTTGAGTCATTAAAATATTTCTCTTTCTTCCTTTCTTCCTAGCTCATTAAAATATGGCCCAATGGTTTTGTCTTAAGAGAACACAATCTTGGCCACCTATTTGTACCAAACAAAGTATACATGAAAGATCCTAGAAGTAGTCGCACACATCGGGAAATAGGGAAACAGATTCATTCTGCGTACGTTAATTTTTTTGCAACTCATGTCTAAATACCATCATTCACTATACTCCATTCATGTATTTTATGCTTGATACTTGTGATAGGTAATGTTCACAAGCTGTATACAACAAATAATGATAGTAAGGAATAAACCAGCTATTAATTACAAACCGCGAATTGCAGGCCATTTGGATAAAAAATGTTTTTTAATATACACGGGATAAGAAAAACGATAGAAAGGTGTAGATTACACATTGTAAAGGTCCATCTTCCACTTGCCCAAATATCAAATTGCATACATTTTCGGGACAAAAGTAGGAGAATTTTCTTTTAATTAAAATTCAAAGGGTGACGTTTATATAGAGAATTATAATCTTTTCCCTTCTTTTCATATGAAAATTTGATGAAGCTATATCATGTCCCCATAATAGCCTTAAACAAGCTCCCATGTAATGTCCGATGTAAGTTAAAGCACCAATCTTTAATAATTACATCAAGATGACAATCATAATTTGGATGATGGTAAGTATATTATATTATGATAGCTTGACAGAGACTACAAAGTCACAGTAGACACACTTTAATTCAAATCAGGAGGATATTTGTGTCAAGTCATTCACTGCACACTACACGGTACATACATTCTAGACACATATATGTGTACACTTTGTCTCCGGAATTGAGTCTACACACATTTATTATCTTTGATTTCAAAAATGCCTCAGCATCACCTTTTTGTCTTTGATTCCTTCCATCTTTGTTTCATTCTTTTACCCTTCTCTAGATTCCATTCCATTCTATTTGATTCCTTGGCTGCAGGCTTCTAAATATACCAGGAACGCGTACACACACACTCACATGTAAATTGTCTATTGGCATTTTATGAGAAATGATGGCTAGCATACACATTAGACGATGTGGGTATGTATGTATGTACTAGAAAAATTAAAAGGTGGTCGCGAGGAAATAAATGCCATTTTTTCAAATGTTGGCTTCATGTATACATAGTTATGCATACATGCATGTATTTGCAGAAGAAAGAGAGAGAAAGAAAGAAATGGTTAGCTAGGCATGAGGCTAGAGTCCAAGATCAAGACCATGTCTTTGCATTATACAGATATCTGTATGTGTTGTAAACATATGCACATATCTACAACTAACACATACATACATGAACAAACACAGAAACACATTCTCTACGGGTAATTGTAATAATGATCATCATAATAATAATAACATTACTGAATATGTGGAGTGTAGAGAGAAAAATGGAAGACGAGGAAAAAGTATAGTTGAGAAACTTTTAACAAGCTTTAGGTATATTTGCTACTTGCATAGTCAGTCAGTCAGTTCGCTGACGTTTGTGTGCAAGTATTTATTAGCTATTTGATTTCATAGTGAGGAGACGCTCCAAATAAATAAAGTAGGTAAATAAGTTAGAGTGATCGCATCGTCAGTCCAGTGAGCAGTCCACATGGCCGCAGTAATAACATTATTATCTAGTACGTGTGCCACTCATCTTCATCAACTTCTTATTCTCCTTATTTACTATACATAAACGAACTACAACTACCAACAGTTATATTATTATTATTATTTACTATTCATGGACTGCTAACTTCAACAACATGTCATAACATACATACATTATTATACATCTTATATTTTCATTCTGCGTCTTCACTACAACAATACATATATTATGAGAATATACATAGTAGAACCATCTTCAATATGAATATAAAGGTACAAAAATTGTACATACTCTCTGCATCCTATTTACATGGAAGTACACGAGTGAAACTAGAGCTAAAAGTGTATCAAAGTTTTAAAAAAATTTCCTTGTTTTATACTTAAAAGTTATCATTACATTTTTTTTTTACTTTTTTGGACTGTCCTTCTTGTTTCACTACTAAATACATATTATTACATATTTTATTCCTACAGTCTACCGAATAAATTCTAGATCGTAATACCTATAAACAGAACAAGAGTTTTTACATCTTCGCATAATATTGTAAAAATGCCTGCACGTTTCACTTACTTATATGTATACATGCATATACGAGCATACTTTGTTTCCCGTACGGTTTTATTATTCTAATTTCCTCACGTTCACCTATGTATTTAGACCAACGACAGAATAGTATTCAGATCATATTTTTTTGTAAAATGCTGTAATCGTGTTACACAGAACAATAATTGATAAGTAATAAAATAACTTAACATGTCAAATAGCTTGACCGATTGGAGCAGAAATGTAGGATCTCACGATAAAAATTCCGAATTCGTACCAAAAAGCTTTGCAATACTTTGAGGTCGCCGAGGGATGCAGTCATGACGAAATCAAAAACAAATAATGCGCAATGTTAAATTCCAGACGACGACACGACATACAATTGACAATGCAACGGAACTTGATCAAATTATATCAAATTGGAGGAAGCATCAGCCAAAATATGACTGAAATCGTCATCTTTATCATAATTGAGAATGCCGAGCACGTACCAAATAAATCGCATGTAGTCTGTTCGGAAAATGCTCAGCTATGCTTTGATTGGTAATGTTAAAACACGCATAAATACTAGTACATGGCTGTTTTGCACGAGTGCAGAGGCGGCATACATGTGTACACACGCTCGTAAACAGAAGCAGACATAACCTCACACAATTACTTGAATTATACTTTTTACTTGGCTTTCAACATCAAGTCCAATATTAAATTTGTCTCCTTGTGGATACTCTAAATATATGTACTTGCATAGTAATTTATGGAACGGAATAAAACGTTTGATTAGAGTAGAACACGGATAAAATACTACACAGGGATGGTAAATGGTACAAAATCCGAAAATATGTTTTTCATGGATACAAAAGTAAAGTAATAAATGGTATCATCATAAAAGACTACCTACAATAATACCGGTATATACATAATATTTTGTACCCTCGACAGCATGAGGTGTCGATTGTGGATATTGGCCATTCGGACATGTAAATGGTCTAAGATAGTTGCTAAATGCTTGTTCTGGATACTATCGTAAGTGCATCGTATAGAAGGGAAAGATGTCTACACAAAATTCGACTGTGTATGATACGTGCACATAAATAAAAAAATATAATAGACACAAATGTGTGTGTTTGTGTTGTGTATAGTTAGATACAAAAATTAGCAGGGCGTAAAAAAGGTGTAGGTACTCATAAAGTGAAAAAATTGTGCTAATGACAGGACATACAAGTTGTATATTCATCACATTATATGCGCTTGCAAAATGGATGTGATGTTTGTACGTATTAATGATGTTGATATTTCCAAAAAAGACTTGTCTTATACGCAATGCGCATACATTGTACATACATTGTACGCACACAACATACACACAGTGTCTTCAGAGTTCTCAGTTTCAATTAACAATCATTGCAAGAAGACAACAGGACTTTCAGCTGTGATTAAAAAGTCCCTCATCAAAATTCTAATTCTATTCTGCGAATTCTCATACACACATATATTATGTACATTGTCAACTGTATTTACAGGCTGAATGGAATTGTTTACGGTCAAACTAAGACGAATGAAACAAAGTATTTAGTACAACATATATAATACAGATATTAAAAAGTTCCTAATAAAATTAGTACAGGAATCTCACGCACAAAAGAATACGTCATGTAAATATGGTCAGACAAATGGTTCTCAATGTACATACATACATTGACAATCATGCGTGTGTACTGATTTTGTTTCCTTTTTAAATTAATTAATAACATGGTTTCGAATGCGTATTCGGCACCTGATTTGACTAAACCAATATAGCCCAGTTTATTGTGATAATTGACTCATATCACCATCACTTGATCAAAGCACCACAGGACGTTCTTAAAACGCTAATTACTCCATGTCATCGTAAAGAAAGCCACATTTAAAAGAAACAAGTCATTCCAAGAAGTAAGATGAACCACATACATAATACATACATACAACACAACCAACAAACAAAATAAACAGGCAATAGGCATCTAAAATTGACAAATTGGAAATTGATTCTGTTAGAAAAAGTAAGAAATTTCAAATGTTCTGCCAACTTCATGGCTGAATAAAACTTGATTGAATCACTGTAGGGCAGTGACTGTACAAAAGAACTACAAGATGCATTGACAAAATTAGAGTTACTATACACTATACATCCGTATATATCAATGTCAAAAACAAATCAAGTATGACACTATACGTATACTATAGAGAATTCGATAATAGATTCACTCTTGACTAGTGACTATACGCTTATTCAATGCTCCTGGTATGTATGTTTGTATTTCTTATACATGAGCTTAACCTGCTTGTAATCCATTGGCTCGATGCCAACAAAATTACATGCATAAGTGATACCGACAAAAATTATCATATTTAATTTATTTAAATGCTTAAACGCCTATAAATATGATATCACTTGTTTAACGTTTACTTCTATTTATAACCAGATAAAATACAAAGTTGTCGTCGGTATTATCAGGGATATATGTCTTTTCTTTTTGCAGATATCACTCATCTGAAGCGGATGAATGAAGAAGAGGCGGAATTAAGAAACAGTGGAGCACAGATTTCTCAAATTGACAATGTGATCATTTGCGTGGTTTGGCTTAAGTCACGTTTTTTCGTACACGTTTTTCTACACTACACTGTACTAATCAAATGGTGTTCTATATTAAAATATGTATACATACAGGGAAACCCGCCAGATATTTCTTATTTATTACAAGTCAAGCACAATGTAAATATATTTAGGTAGGTATATATTATACCTATACCTAATCTTGACTGGACGCAATTTTATTGTGATTGAGAATATTGTATTAGACCTTGCAATCAGAAATAGAACTGAAAAGATACAAACACTTGGAGTAGTAACAAGCACGCACATAGAAACTTTGTAGGCATGTATAATGTAAAAAATAATAACAGAGAGGACAATGGTTTCATTTTAATATAGTTGTAATGCATGTCGATCATGCACATATATTTTTAATAAGAGGAATTCTATTGTTTCTCATCGTGGACAACTTAAACTTGCACGTTGCAGTGTGCGCAATGTACACGGAATGTACAAGTTAACACAGATAATATGGTAACCATACAAGATTGAGAGAAAACTCTTCTTGCATGAATTTCAATTCATTTGAATACAAATCAACAATGGATTGCCTCTGAATCTGATTGAACGGAGGAACTAGTGAGTAAGTGACTGATCGACTACGCTGTCTTCACTTGGCGATATGGAGGAAATATATAGCCGATTTTACTGTGATTTGACAACATTCGAATATTTCTGATTCGATAATAAACTAATATCAAATATCTTAAAAAATATGACCTGAATATAAATATTCGAAATACATTGTCGTTTTTTGTCCATGATATGGAGCTGTAGCTAATTTTCGCAGAATTTATTTCGGATTTCAAAGGGAATCCGCATACAGCCTCAATGCATAAGTATTTAAAAAACAATTTGTAACTAAAACGTGTATAATAATTGATAGTATTGTTATACCTATGGATAAGCCAAGACTGCCAGTTTTAATCTACCATAAACACCAATTTACAATTAATAAAATAATTTTTCAAGCCATAGTGACACACATTGCTTAAAAATATGGTTAAATTTGTGTTTAAAAATATGTATTCTTCTCCAAAAAGTTAGAAAACTTGGAAAGTGAAAACCAAACTCATCAACAAATAATGGTCATGGCAAGAGCTACGCAGCAAGTATTCATTTATTCCGTCTTTTTGTCAACAGTGCAAAAATTTAGGTTTCGGTTTGCGTCTCTGCCTCTGTCTCTTAGTTTTGTGTATGACACTGCCTTTGATGATCAATGTCAAAACCAAGCCTCATTCTGCCAACCTGCCAAAATATTTTTTGACAAGAAAAAAACCCTAAACCATGAAAAATTTTCATTTACACTTCAAAAAAATAATAATACATACACACTGTCGTGTAGTATTTGTAGCCATGCATGTACAATGTACACACTATGATCGAAGTGCGAGATAAATAAGTACGAGGAACAAAGGAGAGTGTATCTATATACATACACCGAAAGTAAGCATAAATAAAGTATATATCAAATGCATAAAATTGTATACGCTGTGCACTTGTAAACATTGGAGACTCGTGTATGTCCTGTAGCGTAAGGGAGCTTCCTTCAAACTACAAGTAAATTTATATAAAGAAGAAAAGCGAAGCGAATCGCCTTGCCCACTCAACCAAAGACCAAAGGACAAGAGACTGAAGAAAAAGTTAAAAACGAAAAAGAGTGAAAATGTGCCATTGCTATGTACTGCCGTCATCCTGTACAAATTCTGCATATTCATGTTCAACTATACAGGAATAAGAACATATTTACTCATACCGTTTACGTATTATAAATGCGTGTGTGGGTTTCCCGTAAAATGGACATCCTGTAGAAAGTGCATTTAAAGGAGTGCGTGATCCTCTAACTGTTGTTTCTATGTATAACATTAAACGTTTGTATTGTGTGTACTGTACACATTACACATAATATATGTATACGTACCTTATCCCATTATCCCATATTTTACGTTCATTGATGTTGCTGTTAGCTGCCCCTACGTCTAATAATTATAATATTGCTACTGCTGTAGCAATATCACAGAGGAGTGAATGACAAATTTTAAAAGAATCCCTTTTCGCATTTTTCAATTTCAGCTGACCAGGTTCGATTTTGAATTATGCAGATGAAATTCAATTTCTCTCTTGAACATTGTACTTTTAAGGTGTGTAGTGTGTACAGACAGTGTATAATATAGACTGCATATGGCACCAGTTATGTACATTCAACAAAACATAATTGCAAAGTTAATGAGGGGATCGAAGAAGGATTTTATCAACGTCTCTTGCACTGATAATATTTCCTTGTCATTATACGTATTATATACCTGCGTAAAAATGTCACTTTTACGTACATTATTGTAATTTGTACGTGTACACACAACAGTTTTCAAACAAGGATTCACATTTGCAATTTAAAGCCTCGTAGAACTTTTGTTGCAAAATGTGAACAACAGTTAAAAATTCCCTAGAGTCCACTAATACAACTTGACAAATATATTTTTTGGAAAAAATTCACAACAATATGCCATTGCGAAATCTTTAATTTCATTTTATAAAGGGCAATAATTACCGTTGTACTTGGATAAATACACAAAATGCAATTGTAGCAGTCGCAATCGCTTTAAATTGTAAAAACAATAAAAAATCCTCCACAAATAAAGATACTGAGCTGAACATTAATTCAATTAGTAAGCGAACCTATACAAGTTACAGCAATAAGAGTTAGTTTCTCAAAAAATAAAGTGTAGTATACGTAGATACAGGATACTTTTACTCTTCTTACAAATAACAATATAATATTATGGTATATACTACTGCCTACTGTAATATAGAAAGGCAGGAAATGCGTAGCTCCAAAAATTAAAGTCCATTGAATTTCTTTATATGAATACAAATAACTCAATGATACACATTCATGACAACTGAATCATATACATAATATGAAATATTCTATACTGCTCATACTTATGCGCTGCGATTCATCATTATATATTACGTACACTGTACAAACATGTCAACTTGTTTTATACTTAGGCATATAAGTACTAAGTACTCATATGCATTTTTATTTTTTATAGAGAACCCCATGAATGAATTACTAAATGTGCATCTATGAGTGATACACATGTATACGTATACCTAGGCTGCCTTGAGGATTTACGATAAGTTTACGATTTACAATCATTTCATTTTGATCCCACACACGGTACAGTATTCTGCATATACTTATTCTGTATCTATGTAAGTCATTTAAAATTTAAGCTAGGCTATAAAAAACCCAAGAGTTTTCCAAGCATCCGGTAGAAAGTTATAGACGCATCAGATTAATAGTGTAACGAAATCCATTGTAGCCCCAGCAAATTGACATAATTACAAATGATTAATGCAACTTGAAAAATTTAGCATGAAAGGACAAAAAAGAATGAACGTTGAATTCCAATCATACAAACGTATATGCGCATATGCATAATATTATATCGTAATGTTATAATTTAATACATAATTCCTATACATGAGAAATAAGTGAAAAAAAACTATTAGAAATCACTCTCTCTATCTAGTATGTATCTAGCTCTTTGTATATATTATGTATGTGTATCTATATTTCTTCTGAGATGAAACATGAACAAAATGTCGTTCCAATGATTTAATTTGCAAGTACAGCCTATTATGTTCAAATGTTCTTGCTCGTTGCTGTTACAATTATTGTATTGTCTAATAAGACAAAATGGGATTGGTTACAGAAGACGAGACGGCAGCATCATGAACAGCATATTATGTTACGTTATGATGATAATCGTAACAATAATACAAAACATTGGAAGCATGCAATGTAAGTATAACCACAGACAAACAAAAATAAATAAATACACTATAAAAAGGAGAAATCAAAGTGAAAATTGACAAACATTGTGCAAAAACTTTATGGGCGACTGAAATATTTTTTCACTCTTGTTTCGTGTTTCATTTATCATTCCTTAACTTCACACACAGACATTTTTACAACACCGTCACATTGTTTCTTGTGATACACTTGTTATTATCAACTCAATTTGAAATATGCTTAAACTACTCACATTAAGTTTTACATAATAGACAATCAAAATTTCCATTTTTGAAACTTTGAACCTAGACGTGTAAGATTTGCAAGAGTTGATACAATAATTACCATTGTTATTTTGACATTTGACGGTTTGACTCAGTAAATTTTGAAGAAGGGGAGATTTTACAAAGCTCGGGTGCTCATTGCTAGGACTTAAATTATCAATTGCTCAAAATTCACAAAGTGAAATGCAAGTGGCGACAAATTTAGAGTGAAACAACACGAACAATTACATACACACATACCCTAACGTTTTCAAGTTATTTAACGTTGCCACATTGCATGTCCTATGAAAATTGAACATTGTACAAGAACTCCAGATTGACTATTTAAGTTTTGTCAGGATGTAATTTAGGAATTAACACGTAACTTTTAAATCGAATATGGTTTAAATAAGGAACTTGAGAAATGATAAATAAATGAACGCAGATTAAAATAATAATCTCCTGAAACTTGTTAGAACTCGGGGTGAAAATAGACAAAACTGCATGTAAGCAGGCGGTCTTCAAATATGATTGTTTTGTAAGATAAGAGATTCGAAAATTTGGTTACTCTTCAAGAGCTTCTTCATAAATTTTGCAAGGATAATAATTTATTGACACATAACATGAAGAAAATGCAAGTTAAAGTTACATTCTGTACATTGCATTGCATTCATTCAACTGACCTTAACACTTTGCTGCCAACTTACAATTAATACTCTACGTTTTTTTATACTTTAAAAATATACCATGATATATATAGTACGAATACTTTTAGGTTTAAAGCAAAATCCAAGTCAAACATACCTACTGACACGGTCTTTCCGCTCTCTTGAATTTTAGCAAATTATTATAACCATAAACTATGACGTTTTTATATATATCTACATTGAAATAACATATTATTTACTCATACAGCTAATAAACATTGTATAGCTTGACCATTGACCATACACCATACACACACGCACATATGTATTTACATCCAAAGTTTGCCTTTTTTCATCACAGAACAATATTCAAATATTAATTTGTAGTTACTGGTAAATCTGCTTGAAAATGAACCAAATTTTGTTATAAACAGTCAGAAATTGAAATAGCAAAGAAACAATTCATATCGAATTACACCTCACCAAATCATAACAACAAACACATGCATACGTCCACGTCTCATTTTTACCATAATATTACCGTATTTTCGATTAATTCCAATGAAACGAAGATGAATTAGTGTAAACCTTATCTTTGACTTTATTTCACCATCAAAAACTCCTACATAAGAAAACCGCTGCCTGTATTAGTCCGAAACTGTTTACTGCATCTAAATCTAAAGCATAATTTTGGACTTTGACAAAAAAATAGTAGCTATACTTATTGGATTAGTATTTCCACAACCTTCTAATTATTTTACCCGTACGAAAAAAACTGGGAAGATTATTTTCGGCCGGAAATTGGCCCGTTTTTCGGCCGAATCGGGCCGTATGCGGCTGCATTCGGCCGAATACGGCCGACTTTTTTCCGTGGGCCAATTTTCGGCCGAATCCGGCCAGAATTTTCGGTACGGGTATCTAGTAAATACCTGCTCAATATGGTTGTGATGGTCTGCATAAACACAGGCGAGTGGCACATAAAATAGAATGCTCATCGTACATGAGAATTTATTACTCTTTTAACCTAATTACTACGACAATTATTTAATCCTCGAATTGTATGTTTATGTGTGTGTGTGTGTGTGTGTGTGTTTGTGTGTGATTCGCGTGCACAAAACCAAACTATGCGAGCCAAAACAAGTGGTGACCGCAAGCAATACTGCCAACGACAATATATATAATGACAGCAGCAGCGAGGCAATAAGAAAGAGATAAAACTATACACGAGTTCGTACAATTAAACGTTTTTTTGCGGTGTCATTTCACACCTACTGACGGAGATACCAAATTGTACATAAGATTTTTAATATCACATTTCAAACCGTCATATAAATACATACCTTATGTATCTACCTTACAGTATACAAGATACAACCTAAAGAAGACTAAGATAAAGAAGGATGAGACAAGCTTGTCATATCTTTTGATAACATCAACAACAACAATAATAATATTAAGAGTAATAATACTATAGAGAATGTCCTCCTACTATAGAGAATGTTAATATTACATGGACTTGGACTATGCTGTTTCATTGAACACACGGTTAGTTCTATCAGTTTTAACCGTACATGAAGAAAACATCCACATGCATACGTACACCACACTGTAGGCCCATGAACATGAACTTGAGGACAAAAATCCGTTTATTTTTTTGTTGTGCTTAATTTCAGTCATAAATTACAAATTACTACTTGAGCATTTACCTTTCAGGAATTCCACTGTCATCATAATGAAGCTTCCCCAGGAAAAAAACCATTGTTGCATCAATGTAACGGCCGAATGCAAGTAATATAAGGTAATTCTACATTGCATATTGCTTACGAACCATTAGGACTGGTCAAATCGCAACTTGGAATTTTTGTATTTATATTCTTGATGCTTGTACAATATATACAAAATATATGTATGTTCAAGTATAGAATACAAAGCTGCATTTCATATGCTACGCGAATCGTGCGTAAAACATCATAATACGGAACAAACGGAAGATATATATTTCATACACATATTTCTTTTTACCTACAGAATTGTCGCCGCAGATTTTTCCTGTGCAACATTACTAGCTCAAAAATTATGGCATATAAGATTGAAGATGGTTAAACACATGTTCATAATTCATAATATAATACTTTAAGTAATAAATAATATGGGTCTCTCAGTCTTTTCAAATCATAGGGATTTGGCATAAGATACACAAGTATCTATACAGGTGTATGTAGGGAGGATAGTTAAATCATACAGTTTTGCATAGTGCATGGTTGTCATTGGGGTACATATTTAAGTCGATTAAGCTATTTCCTTGTGCTAACACCATTATTATTATGATTATCATTAACTAGTCACTTTATCATGAGATTTAAAAACTGAGCTATACATACATACATGCATACAAACAGGGAGAACATTATTTAGGATATCTCTATACATATACATAGTACATAGTTATGTTTGTTCCTAATTCGTAATCCCATAGAAAACTTTTGCAGTACTTGCATGCACGTGTTCATAAGAAAAACGTCAGGGATCCTCTCTCTCTCGGTTTTGTCGACCTTAAAAACACACTTGGTTTCCCACACTTTAAATCGTAACAAACAATTTTTGTGAAAGAAGCAAAAGTCGTTGTAATTTGTGAAAGGAGGAGGCAAAAAATCGGCAAAGGTCTGATGTAAAATTTCCAACATTATTTTAACGTCCTTCAGATCACACAACCGAAGATGCAATACTTGTAAGTCGACAGAATTATTAAAAGTATCATTGTTTTATAAAATATATTTTCTGTCTGTGTTTATACCAATCTTCGCACAATAAGGATTGCAGTGAAGACGAATAGATTCTGGTAGCGAGAGATATGAAGATGAAATGCACCGTGAAATTCAATTTAATGAGCACCACATACATAACTATATGCAACATATACTACGCAACATGTTATAATTTCTCTTTATTTCATCTCCTACAAATATATCCTTAATTTTTTGGTTTAGCTCACAGTCGAAACTCTGCTCAAGTTTAGTCGAAAACCACAAACCAGACAGATAAAAACTAAAAAGCACAGAGTAAGAAAAATGTTCTCCTTTAAATTATCATCCCTTCCTCAGGGATAAGTGTGTAAGCGATGTGATGCTGCATTCTTTTAAGTAGTACATAAGTACATATATATGTATGAAGCACTGTTGACCTCATTTCCTTCATTTCCATTAACATTTTTTTACCACGGAATTATATCTAAACTATACATCTATGACATTTAATAACGCGCCGAATACTCAAGGGCAAATTTACAACTTCCACTGGCTTCAAGTATCTATAGCTACCGTTCTCTCGGATTGGAACCGATGAAGGAGCGAATCTATCAAATAATAAATCGTTGACATTATTAAATGGTGGCACGTATACATACATATACTTAACTTAAATGCATATTTTTGCTTTCGTTTTAACCAACAGATAGTAACGCACAAACAAGGAATGAGTAGTAGAACATGGGTGCCTAATATAGATAGCTCTAGAACCTATAATTGCAAATTTTAAAAGGTACTGCTTAATGGATTTTCCGCCAGGCTTACTATACTCTGTCGAATTATGTCGGTTAACTAAATAACAATAAACTAAACTTATTAGTTCACATTTTTCCACGCAGTTACTTCCCTGACAAGGGTGAGAAAAATTTCTAAACAAGATTGAACCCTAATAAGTACGTACGTACGTGTACGTATAGCATAATGTCATATATTTATCAAAAAGCAGGTTACCATAAATCAAAGGATGGCTTACTCTGGACTGCCAAAAGTATAGAAAGGGCAAATTATATGCATAGGTATGTACTTTCAACGGACCCTTTGATGAGAAATCCATATTTTTCAGACTTTTGGTCCGCTCGTGTGCGGACTGTGGACAAATTATAACTACCTATAAATGTATAAACGTTGGCTGGATAAGCTACTCTGATTTCCCTTTTCTTGACACAAATACTTTCGAAAATATCCATACTTTTATGGCCACAAGGCAACAAAAGTTGTTACAATAATTGTCATTATGTTTAATATACTGACCTATTTCTACATAATCGAACCGAATGAGTTTTAGGCCATCATTTATAACAATTACAGTATTCGAAAAGGAAATCGTTGGCTAATAACTAATACTCTGCTTTGAAGTAATTAACGTAGGACAATGTAACGTTTGTATTGCACAAAGGATTATTTATTGAATGCGAATGTGTAGATTCTTATGTTTTTATTAAATATTTTGCTTTTCATTTTTAACGTTAAATATCAAGCTCGTACAGTTTGAAAATAAAAACAAAATAAAAGGAACCAAACTGTGCTACTGTTACTATATCTACAGTCCTAGACAATGCAACAATATGGACATAAGGAGAACCAGAAAATGCGAGAGCAAAGAAAATTTCAAAATAAAACTTTAACAACCAATTATACATTCGGCTGTAAAATAATTCACTTTTTCAATTATGACTTTTGTACTTTGTTATCCTCTTTTTATTCGGACACAGTTCGCTTGAGCAAATTACAGTGGTTGGACAATTACTATTTTTACAGTTACAATTCGTGTTTTCTCGGATACTGCAAACAACTTGAGAAAATACTTTATAGTCACGAATTCTAGGTTTTATGTAGATTATGTTTCCAAAAAGTTTTAATCATTTCGGTGGAATTATACCTGAGAAAAAAATTCGTGAAAAATGTGTCTCAAAAAAGATGTTTCCAAAACCCGAGTTTTCCGCTGCTCTGTTTTTTTGAACTTTGCTTGCCCTAAATACTAAAAGTCAACTAACAAAAGTGAGTTCAACTAGGATAGTTAGCCAAGGATCTGAAGCAGTCATATGGATAAAAAGATTGGAGTTATCTCCTCTTGCCTTTGTGTACCAACGAGATGAACTTAAAAATTCCATGCGAAACTTTTTTTGCCTTTGCCTAAAACTTTTACATTTTATTTTTTTTCGCTGGATTGCAACCTTAAATTGCAATTTTTTTATGATGGTATGAAAAATGAAACCATGTGTTATTTACACAAAAAAATTAATTAAGCTGCCTATCTTGGTTTGGCTAAAAATCGAAAAAATTCTACGCGATTGAGTGAATAAAACAGTGTGTTTTCATGTGTGTCCGAACTGACTTCACTTGACATAAATTTCAATATTTCTTTTTCTGTTCCAATTTCGATAATGAACTTTGGTATATTACTTGCGAAGAGTCCCCGCTATTTATCAATGGGGTTATTCTAATTGTAGAACAAACGGAAATTTTACGGCAGATCAGCAAATGTTTGGAAATGCTGTTTTTTAGACTTTTTTTTCAAGAATTTTTTTATCAGATACAATTCCGTTAAAATGACTGCAACTTTTTGGAAGCACAATCTACATTAAACGAAGAATTAGTTGGTATAAAAAGTTTTCCCCAAAGATATTATAAACTCTGAGAAAACCCGAATCGTAACTGTAAAAATAGTAGTTGTCCAACCTGTATAGATACTTACTTTAGTACATTAACTCTGGTCATATTCGCACAGCTAATGTAAATTTAAAAGGTACTTATTGTTAAAACTAACGACTTCATGTTTTTACAGTTAATTCCTACCTCCGCATTTATGTGTATACATATACAATATACAGGCACTCACTTTCTCTACTTCCTGTTCATTTTGTTGCACTTTATGTCAGAAATGCTAGTACAAATATAGCCTACTTTATACATGTTTCGTAAAGGGCTATGACAACTTTTTCGCCAGGACATTTTTATAAATATTTAAAAAAGATCATAGTGCTTACTTTCAAACATTTGCTAGTGATTTGTGCACATTACCACTAAATTACAGTCGTGTGAGATCCCTTAAATTTTTAAACGCAAACATTACATAAACATCCAACTAAAAACTTTCCCACCTGTAAACCGAGAGAATCATGGAGAATACTAATGTTGTGTGATACTTTGTTCATTACAAAACACAGTTTCAATTGTTCACAAATAAGAATCATCAATCATCCCACTACATGTATAAGAACCAGAATAAACAAGTACCAAGTCATCCATTCATACTATATATATTATCTGATTCTTGATCATATCCTAATCGTGTCAACTGTCACTGAAAATCCTAACATACATACACATACACATATGATACAAGTGCATAGATTGTTCAAAAGATAACTAAAAAAAATCATTTTTGACATTTAATTTAGCAACAAGATTGCTTCTATGGGAGAAAACCTTTGCAAAAATAAATCATACATCAAATCTTAATAAAAAGCATAATAACTATATAACTATAGAATTTTTATTGTAGCCTGAAGATGGTGAACAGCTAAAGTCACCTTGCTATTTTTGAATAAAAATCATTATCCTTGTTCTCTGATCTTAAAAATGCTCACAAGCATAATAACTATTAATAAAAGGAAAGATGCGCAAAGATTGCTGTGTGCCAATAGAAGCTTTGAAAAACGTGTTTGAATCTGGATACATGCATTAAAAAACCAAAAGTCATGTCAAACTATTCTATTTGCCAAAAAACAACAAACAAGTGGGGCTCTCTTAAGCGTTTAATTTGCGTGCATATTTGATTTAATAGCTTTGAGGCATTTGTAGAAGATGAAGCGTCTTTAAGGAGATAAAGTAAAAAGATTTAAAATTAAGAATAGAGGAAGAAAAGCTTGGGAGTTTATCTACATGCATTGATATAGTGAGTGATTGAAAAGCTGGTGTGAAGGTGAAGGATGCCTTTTACAGATTATTCTCATCTTCTATATCCTTTGTGCGCTGTGTACATACCTAACCCAAATATTTCTCCGTATGATTGGGAAACCTACAACTTCGAGTCTAACAAGATATATTTTCCAAAGTTTTATGATTTCCTAGCAGCTTAACTAACATTGGTAGATATCTCAAAAATTTGTCATCTGATGTACATATTAAAATTATCAAACTGTTTTATTTATTGTGTCCCATTTTATGAAAGAAAGAAATCTTATGTTTATAATAACATATTTTTATTGAATATTGCATACTTGTGTTGAGAGTATAAAAGGCACATTCAAATCGGAAAAAATCATCTATGTGTGAAAAACAAAAGCCAATCCTTTCCCTTTTTACCACTTATAATAAATAAATAAATAAAAATGACATTGAAAAGCCATGACAGCCTCACTCTGCAGTCTCCTGTCCGGCTACGTATAGTGGCTTAAGGCTCCAAATAGAAGGAAAATTAAGTGAAAGTGTTCACAGTTTGTTTCCTCAATACAAGTCAACCTTTTTGTATAATAAATCAATTATTACATACCCCTTTGACCCTCCTCTAAATGGCTAATAGCCCTTATTTTACTTTTTGAACTGTTTTAGACTCGAAGAATACAAGAAACCATATTCACACCAACAATGTTTTCTGTACAAGTTGTTCAAGATCTCATGAATGTGTGTGTACTGGTACATTGTACATACATACATACACAATGTTCTACAATCAAGGGTAATTTTCTAATTTAATGGTTCGTCTAATGCCTCGCATAATCATTCGATCCTGAGACCAAGAGTTTTCTTGTAAGAGAATTATTTTATCCTGACTTGGGAACAACAGGCAAACATATTTGGGAAAAATAAATCTCTTAATTGGGTAATTCACGGATGAAATCGATATTTCCTTAGACTCATCGAAAATGGGGCCATGTTCAATCCTCCTTTCCTAATGCTCAAGTCCCATCAAATTTTAAGTCATTCTAATCCTCAAACTTTCTCACTTTGTCCGATTGAATGCTGCTTTTGTTCCATTCATATAATAATAACGATAATAACTTTTACTGGTCACTCGTTTTATCTGATTGTCTTTTTGCTCCAGTTCAGCATTGTTAGCTCATCATTATTTATAAAGAGCTTCCTTTACAAAATGTTCAATTATTATGAAAAGCGGTTAGAATATACATAGCAAGGATACACAGTTTGTAAAGTTGGGGGCCAAGCATGTCAAAAGACGTTCCTTTCAACCAACCTATGACCATACGGTGGATCAAGGAATAAACAGACGTCTAAAAAATTATTGGTTAACTGTTTTGAAATGAACAAATTCTTCTGCGAGAGTTCGTTGTTTTTTCTTGGATGGGATTCCTACAAATTAAAAGCAGTAGTATAAATAATAATAATAATAATTATTATTATTATGTATTATTATCATAAAGCATAAAAAATAAATAAAAAAATGACGTTTACTATGGCTGCTCATAATTATGGTTATTGAATTCGAAATAACGTTATAGCATGACAAAATAGCATGAAACGCTTTATGTATACTTCTGTTCTTATGTACAGATAAGAGATTTCACGTGTTTCGCCATTCCTCCAACATAAAATATTCTTGTTCTTGTCGGATCGGTAGGGTAGATGTTCCACAGCCGAAAACAGAAAGCCATATGGCTGTATCTCAAGTGAAACGTTTTCCAATTGAATTTCACCGTTGTCCTGTTACTTATTGTACCCGTAGGCCCTTTTGTTTTAAATGCGAATATCAAAAAATGGATCCCGGTACAGTTGTACATATTATGTAAAACTGAACTCAGGTTAGCCCAAGATTGATGCATTATGATAGATCATATTACAAATGCATATAAACTTGTGTATCTGCGGTCGTGTTGAAACCACTGAATGACATATCTGTGCATAACACACTTTTTGGGTAATATTGAATTGATATTTATTTATGAAGTATACATATAATTGCTCATCTTTTTAGATCTTTCTATGAATATAGTAAATGATTTGTTGTTATACAACAGTCTTCTTAATACGTCAAGTATTATTATACATTTGTAGTTTACCGAAATCAGAAGATCAAACGAATAAAAAAGGAAACAAAAATTATAGCAAACTTTTACTCAAAGGTTCTGTCTTATGACTGCAGAAAACATAAAGTAATTCGGGGTTGCACTTGTAGTTTGTACAAAGAAAGAATACATGGCTAGCGATAGGAGAAATATACACACACACATACCATAATATTATATCGTGGCGTAAATGGATACATTTTTGTATTTTTGACATACTGATTAGTGATGATGAGCTTGAGATTCATACTATCATCATCTTCTTGTTCTACTTGGTTATACATAGTTTGTTAAATAAATTGAGATTCCAAATAGAAAAAAACTGCAAATCATTGTGACTTTGAGGATTCTATATTCTATAAGCTTGATACATTTCACATACATACACATTGGTACAATAAAAATGCTGACGAAAAATATATACAATATATGCATTGCAAAAATATTTTCATACAGTAATGCATATTATATCTATGTAAGTATATGGATATAAATAATGTGCATTTTAACAACCCATAGGATACATGGATGCAATAGAAGATGTGTATATAAATTGTACCACTACAAACTAAATTAAAAGTTCACTAAATGAAGAGCTCATTTACTACGAGGATAATACATTTGCACCATCGGATGGTAATGTATATAATATATAAAAGTAAGTTATATATCCTATGCATACACACATACACCATACGTAATATTATGTTATGATGTTTTTATTTATCATTCGTACTTTGTACACAATTAAATACCCTTTTGAATTCACTAGCCTCGTTTCAAACGATGAAGCATCTAGCTCACTCATTAAACACATATTCAACCTCACACGCTAACACAAAATAATAACATCATATCAAATACTGCATTATTGTGCTACTTGCCTTTTCCTTTACTAATCCCTCTGTAAGTGTACAATTTCATTTTTTGAAAAGTCAGTTTAGTTCAAATACTCTATATATAAAGACATTTATTGTTGTTAAATCTAATTAGTTATGTCAACAATATATCTTTACCTATTACCTATCTGTTTTTTATCTATCAATCTCCAAACTTAGGTTTTATTTCACTAAGTCAAGGACATGATGCATGATGCACTCACGCATCTGCCGAAACCCGTGTGGTACCAGTATCCATATTTTAGAGAATAGTACCCTACATACTTAAGATATTATATTAGATGAGATAAAAATATATCCGCTTAAAAAATAACTTTTTTAGGATTAAAATTTGATGATAGTTGATGAGTCAGTTTGATAACATTGTAGTTAAAATCACAACATCTTCTTTGTTAATCAATTAAATTTTCTGCAAAATTTGATGCGATTTTGCTAGGTCAGTAATCACTAACTACTAGTCATGCATCAATGCATCGCTATCTCATCAGATTCATACCAAAAAATTACCATGCCAACGAGAATACTATGGATCAACAAAAGCTAGATAAATATTTGATGAAACTTCATGTCAAAATTTTATAAGACTTGAAGCCAAGATTTTTCTCTGAGGGCTGGACCAACTTCGTCTGCATGTAAGGCATTATACGTATAAAATGCAAAAAAATATCTTCCTTTTCCTTTAAACATATTGATCGTGAGATACAACTATACCTACAGTATATATCGATCCTAGACATAATAATACTGTGTACTGTGTAAGTTAAACTGGACGACCAACATCATCGGCATTCGCGAAAAGGGAAAAAAATCCCGTTACATTTTTTTCTCCGAAAGGTGAAGGAAGAGGAGAGTGTTTGGTAGTAATAAAAAGTAAAAAAGGAAGGCAATTTCACGAAGAAAAGCCGAGAGGTCCACTTGAAACGTTTCGATGAACCACCAAATCACTTTCCTTCACACACACGCAACAAACAACAAGAACCTGTGCTAATTCTTTTTCCTCAGGATACCTAATACCTACATACACAAAATATATTACCTACTAATATTACATATTATTATTACCTCACAAATGAATGGACTAAACCGGTATTGTATTGTGAACAGAATCGGAAAGATATGAAGCACTTGTAAGCTCGTCCGTCAACATGCACATTTTATGTTATTTTGCATACTTCTACTATAATAAAAAGTTGTTATACTACCAAGTCAAAAAATAGGTCAAGGAGTTGTAGTTTAGACTGACCTTGACAGTCGTCTTCGTCTTGTGTGTGAGAATTCCTGTTCAATATCCGGTAGTGATATGTTTCGTTTATGTAACTTTTTTCACCTTTTCCTTTGCACGTAAGTCAAGTCAACATTTAACTGGAAAACCAACACAACTATGATGATTTAAAGACTGGTAACTTGCACTTTTTAATACTTTTCCGTTTAAAAATATTTAATAAAACTTTTGTATTCCAGATTCCAGTAAAAAAAATTGAAATTTCACTTTCTACTCAAATGTGGCGGGAGCACTTTATGGTTGAAAAATTCACATGGTATGTTTCACAATTTTCAGTAATCTTCAGTAATAAGTTACTTTTTCACTCAATATTTGTTTTTACGAAGATTATTTTACAAATCCAATTATTATGTGAACAAACAATGAATTAATAGTTATCAAATGACAGAGAGGACTGAAAGAAACGAAGAATAAGTGAAAAAGATTATTTACTGGTTGATTAAAAGAAGCCGGCAGCGTTTTACAGAAGACGAACTCTTACTTGATGAAGAGGACAATGGTCAACCTAATCTTAAATGGTGAATAAGTTTATAGACTGACTGCCGGTGAATGAATGAAGTTTTTAATGTTCATCAACCCCTTGATGTAAGAAAGATAGTAAGACATCATCATCAGTATTATCATCATCATCATCGCAAGTAAGTATAATACTCCAAGAAAAGTAAGTAGGTAAAAATATGTGAGTTTCCGTTACAATACAAGCGAGATGAGGTTTAGTTAGTAGGGCACAAAATTACATATAGTAGGCAACTTTGGGCATACACATTTATTCGCATTCTTACTTATGATATGCATTTAAAGATTATATGTATTATTACTTACCTTATACATTTAGCTTGTAACTATTACGATGCATAAGTTTAGCATAGAGAGAAACAGTCCCTCGTAGCAACCTGTGAAAAAGTATACGAAGACGAAATACTGATGATCTTTACGTACAGGTGATGATATGCTCATGTTAAAATATTATTATTAATATCACTGTATTATATCTACAGACGCAGACACTTACTCATAATTGCAAAGGGTATATCACGTACACAGCTTGCACATGCAATATGCATAGTATGCAGCACACATAATCTTACACATTCATAATATAATACAAACTTCCGTGCAAATCGTTCATTTTCCCTAGGGGCTTATAACTCATATATATGTATATAGGTAAAAGGTAGCTATGATGAATAGCGACGAATCCGCGTAGTAAAATAAAACATAAGCAGTTGTAAAAATGTAAAGGTCTATGGTCTATGCCATGAGAATTTTTGTTGTTTCGTATACAGAGGTGTGAGGATCCTACCAAATGGAGTAATAAAAGGCAAAACATCTGTAATTATACACAAACGTCATCAGGAGATATAAACAATCCTTTTGTTTTCAAGTGAACTGTCTAATCGCATAATTAATTACGATCTAGGTAAATAAGTATATATTCATGTGAAAGATGCACATGGCATATAAACATCTGATGTAGATCTTACCACCCGGATTAGTCTTTCAAAATGTCGAAATATATACGTAGTTGAATATGTGTTTGTATTTTTTGCCGTTTTCGTTAAAAAATCCCCATTTTAATTTAATGTCGTAAATCCGCATTTTTTTGGTATGCTATTTAAAAATGCAGTAGTTGAGAATGGCGACAAATGGAACATTGATCAATGAGGATGTAGCATTTTACATCCTAGATAATATTTGATCTTTGGAATATGTGTAACAAACTAAATTTCGCATAATGGTTTTAAACTGTTAACCTCTTAAGCACGGAATTAAAGGAGGACCCGTAGACCCCTCTTTCATGTGACCGTTTATATGGAAGTCGACCCTGGGGATTCGAAATCCATAGCGGTTGCTATGGGGAATTTAACATGTAGTTGTACACGTTGCTAGGGAAAAATAGTGGAAGTCCGTCCTTACGGGGTTTTAAAGGTTAAACTTGCACCCCAGTAATGTAGGTAGTATACGTAGTGCTCCATTTTTGGATAGAGATTCAATTATCAATTCTGATGACTTGAGTTATATATTTCAATTATTTACTTAATATAGCTAATTACAGCTTTACATCATACTAATCTAATTTGAATATGAATGGGAAGGACTGGTATAAAACTTTATGGGGATATGATCATTCAAATTCATTGTTCAATAAACTAGAACAAAGCCATACTTTACACCTTACACCTTGACTAATAATACATTACGCGCACTACCGGCTTTTAATTACTGAGTGCATATTATTAATTTTACCGATTTTAACCATTTTTGTGTAGGGTAGTCAATGGTGTCACGGATCTACATAGGGCATGCATGTGTACAATCCAAGTAGGTAAATACATTATAGATGTAATATATCATATAATATATATGTATGTCTAATTTCTCACCTATTATTTTTTGCTCCAAATTTACGTTTTTTTGGTCGTTGGTCATGCTATTTAAGTTTTCAGTTTTATACCAACAAGCAGTAAAAGATTAAAGTTAGGGAGGCCTACACCGAGAATAATTTTTTATGTGCGGACATAAACAGAGAAACAAGAAACTTAATTGCCACATTCATCTATACGCATACTTGTGTAGACTTTTCAGTGAAAATGAGTTTGGGTGATGCATATTGTATTTAAATATGCATGCATACTTACAGTCTAGTTTTACGTTATTCTTCTCAGAAAAACTTTCCTTTCACTTCACTTGGTGGTCGTCATCAGTGAAACTGTAATGTGTGTAGTATGTAGTGTAAATTTGTTAATGTCCGTGGATGCGTACTGTAAAGCTACCTTTACATGTGCAATTCACGCCTATACATACATTTTTATCTGCATCTGTTTACAAATCAGAGGGAAAAACGTAAGGCTGGCTTGGCTTGGCTTCATCTCATGCTCTTCTTGATGAAGAGAGTTATTATATATGACGCATATGTTGTTGTTGTTGCTGCTGCTGCTACTTACCTAACTGTCCCAATTGCAAGTCTCATCGCGTGTCCTGTGTGTATGTTGGATCCTGAATCCGTTTTATTTTGCACACACAATGGGAATTTCCTTTTCTGTTCCTCTCTGTTTTACTATTGTGAATTACTTTGAATTTGAATTTGTTTAAGGGACAATGTAAATAATAATATGCTTGTACACATCTTCATTGCTTACATACTTGTTATGCATCCATTGAATTAGTATGCAGTTTACAACTAGGTATGCTCAATATTATACGAGCTTTTGAGACAATGCACAACGTGGTTATTTTATCCGGTTTTGTTTTTTCCAACACGCCTACACATGATTGATTATTTGTTATGTAGAAACATGTATTTAGTATTTTCATACATGAGATATGTTGATTTTATTATTTATTATTTTGACAGTCATAAGTGTGTTTATGGTTGTAGTTATCGGAAAGCGTCTTTAACGTTTTACTGATTTACGTTTTGTATACATGTATGATGTTTATATGTGTGGCCATTGAGATCGAAACCAAACTTCAAACTTTCAGAACGAATGCTTTTTACAGCTAAAGTTACCATAAAAGGGTTATTTTCATTATTTGTTCTTCAGCTCTATTGTAAGCAAACATTTAAAGGGGGGTCTAGTTGCTCCAAATGTATTTTAAATTTGAGGTGAAAAAATCGTCTGGCCTTTACAATATTTCTAATTCCTAATGTACAAAGTTGAAGGTCTCATGTCTCATATAGTCACTGTACGCTTCCTATAAAGCTGCAAGCACAATAAACCATAGAATGTATAAGTTTTTAGGATGCACCAGACTACAATAAATAAATAGGGATAAAATGATGAGCTAAAATTGATAATGTACGCTTTAAACTTTAAATGCATTTTTATGATACCGTAAAACGTACAACACTTTTCCACACTTTGTACATATATTTGTATTATACTTTCTTCTTTCCTTCCCACCTGTTCTTACAAAAATCAACACTGATCATGATCATTTTGAATTTTTGAATGGAAGTGGAGGACCTTTGCCTATAGAAGAAAATGAAAACGTGCAGGGTTTGTTTGCACCATGAGACACGTGTTTAATCCATTCAATACAGTATTACTGTTTACTCTTTGGTAGTGCCAGAATTGGCAATCATCTCAGGAAGAAGAAAGAGAAGAAAAAAGTAGGTTGTGCATCCACAAAATACTCAAACATTGTACATTGTACGTATTTAAATGAGTGTAATAGTTACTTTTTTGCAATTGACTTTGAAATCATAAATTTTGTTTGCGCGTATAAGTATTTATGCACTAATGCCCGTCAGCGACTATCTATATTAATATACTACAGACAATATGGAAAATGCGTATGTGTAAATATATTTACATACATACATACAGGCAAAGTTACTACAAATGTGCAACTATATGAAGATGCACATATGTATTTGAAAGTGAAAAGGTGACAGACTGGTTTTTTGAGAACTCATATTATAATTTATAATAATACATAAAAACACATAAAGGATAAAGGTCAGACGAAAATTGCCCTTCTCATCTTTGCTTTGGTTTTATTACGGTACAATTCTTAATGCTTATTTTCCATCCTCTTTCTTTAATTCTTATGACTAAAAAATATGGTGATTGAACGAGCTTGAATCACATCTTGGGGAAAGGAGGGTATTCACGATTAACTGTCCCATTATGCACTTTCAAATCAATTTAATGCATATTATAGATTTATGAAGACATTTTTGCGTTCTTGCAATCGCACTTGGACCTGTACACAAGTTATGCACAAAATTTAATGATTTTTCAAAAATTCGTTATTCTACCATTGTATTGAAAACAAAATGTTGTCCACAATCTCCAATTGCGAAGAGAAAAAACATTGTTCAACTAGATGTGTAGATATTTAAGGAAGAAGAGCAAGAGGAGTACATACATACAAAGAATCGCGAGCAGGCAGACGTATCTAGGTAATTAATACACACATGTCTGGAGTGATAATGACAATAAAGGTATATAGATGTAAGTAGGTACATTTTGTGTATGTAACTATATATTCTGTATTATGTATGTATTGTATACTTGTTAGTACATAATTTTTATGAAACTAGGGATGAACGAAATATCTACTTGTTCAACGTCCAGTACGAGATGAGAGATGTTTATCTTTACATTTTACACCAAAGGAGTTTTATCCTGTAAAATGGAGATTCTGTGGGTATTTTTAATTTCCCCATATTTACGTGTATATACACACTATACATACTGCATAGATAGATAATAGATACATGCATACATACGTACACGCGATGCGTTATGTGTGTACTGTGTACACAAGTTACAATGCGTAGAGCGTGTGTGCATTAAAGTTTGACAGAGCATCTCAGTATAATAAGGAGTAAAAATTTGCAACCGGAAAGTAGAGCAGACAACCATATACCCATACATAATACATACATACACACTACTCACTATATTGCAGTGAGCCAAAGACGAGGATAAAGATAAAGCATCCCAAAGTATTAAGATATAAACAGAGAGGCTTGGCTGTAATCACAATACGGTGCTTGATTATGAATTGTGACGAGATGGGATTGTAAGGGAATACATACATACAACAATAGGAAGAGAGGAAGGAAAAACGAACGTGAGATACTTTTACTTGGACTGTCAATTGTCTTCATATACATATGTAGTACGTAGTAGTCTGCCCAATGTCCAAAAATATGCAATACTACACATTGAACAAAGGGAAATATAGTATCAGGATGTTGGGATGCCCTGTGCCGTCTTTGTATGTACCGTGAGTTGGGCGACGGGCTGGACGTCTGGGATTTTGGATTCATTAATGCTTTACTATGATTATTATGACAAACTCGAAACTTATATCCTTTCGTTTGTACATAGACATCATGAAAGTAAATAAATGATGATGTTTAGCATGTGCAACGCTCATATTATACAGCAGGCATTGTGAAGTAGAGTAGGATAGATACATATTTAGGAACTCTCATAAGTCATAAGGGAACGATGAACAATGAGACTGTAAAGCTGGACGAGATTTAGACATCAAGATTTAACAAAGAATGTAAGTTAGAACATTGTTATTTGTACAATATATACTTGTCATTAGTCATTACTCTGTGTATAACCTTTTTATCAATCAGTTACAATGATTTTGGGAGTTACAGCTGTCGTTACGGTATGGTATAAATTATATATTATATATGCAATTACAACTTTATTTAGTTTGTGATAATAATTATTCACACTTTAACTATTCATTCATTCTTAAAACCAAAATTTTGAATTGAATGTATATGTATGCAGTATGCATGATTATCAGGAGAAATGCACTGAATGTTTTGTGTACGTTCCGTTTTAGTTTAGTTTTGCTTTCTGTTATTGAGGTAATGGTTATGTATGTATGTCTATGTATGCATGTTTTATGTATATTTATCGAACGACATGAGAGATGAGTGTACTTCTATGTAAGAACATTTACGACTTTGGTCTGATTTACATTTCCAAGATGAGTCGGTGTAGCATAATATGTACAATAATAGATATTTAATGAACTCATTGGCACATTATATTGTTCCATTGTTATCCTAGACATTTCGATACGAATTCCAAACACAGATAGGTATGTATCAGTAGTATGTAGTACTTAAAAAATTAGATATAATAATATTTTAAACCTTTTGCATCCTCAACAGTCCGGTAATTTCACATGGTAATTGCACAAAGTGTGAACAATTGTGTGGAGGAACAAGTGTTGAGTGTTGATGCATTGTTTGAGATCGATCCCCGAAACAAAATTATTAAGGAGTATTTGTTATCATTGTTGTCGTTAATGTTTATCATTTTTGAAAGAAAATCCGCACTCGTTCGACATTATTGTTAATAATTTGATTAGGTACGGATTAAACACTTGTTCCTTTTATATGGCCGTTGCGACACCGCATATTATAGAAAAGGTTAAACATGCCAGAAAATTAATTGAAGATGCCATTTAGCTATCTATTTTTACTATTACTAAGGTATTTTCACATTACATACATATTCTAGTATTGTCAGCTGCTTCTAATTGAATGCTTAATTTTCATTGACGTCAACAGAGTCAGAACAAGGGTTCGGTGATGCTCTGGTGATAACTGAATACGTACTTGGTGGAGGTTTTCGAGTGTTGTTTGTATTAACTAGCAGTGCAGTACTGCTGCGTCTCTTCAAAATCCTTCCCAAGACAATGAATGAGAGTTGTGGGAATTACCTGTTACGAAAGATCAATAATTTGAACGAGCACATCCGGGAAACATTTATGTATGGTGACAGCCTCTCTTGTCTCCTTCATATGTAATTAATTTTATTAGTTTAAATGAATGACCTATGATGTGTGTATTACCATTACCTACACCAACAAAATAAAATCGAAATGATATTATGTGGCTTTTATTTATTTATTAAAAGACTGGTGATATGATTACAAATTGTGCGTTTATTGATTTGCGATCTGCAGCTCTCCTTATTTCTAGTAAAAAATTAAGGTCGTATAGTCAAAAAAACAAAAAAAGCTCTCAAATTCCTCCGTATAGAATGTATAGATAGTGTACAGGCATTTCAAACAAAGGAGAAAGAATTTTTTTATGTTTAAGCTATAGGTTACAGGTTACGCAGGAATATGTAAAGACGACGCATATTTCTGTCGTTGCCTTGAACTCAGCCGTTTTGACGTTTTTATGTATGTATATGCAGGTATTTATATTCATTTGTTTTCTAGAATCCCAAGAGTAAAGTTTTCAGAACCTCTCTATTACACTTACTGCGAATTAAAATGCGTATTTTTCTTGTGATTTTAGAACGTGTGTCACAATAAATCATGAATAGTAGCGTTGTAACTGCATTCCATACCTTCACAGTTGACAGTGCATTGTTGATACTGTATTGTTTATTTTCAGTTAAATGCCTTACTTATGCATAACAGCATCATGTTACGTAAATACACAAATTTTGGGTGCAAAGCGCCTGCACCCACAATCATTCTGCTGACAGTGTCATCCCAAATCTAGCTATTTATTATATAACGAATTTCATAATGTTCTTCAGACTGGGTTACAATTTGCAACTTTAACAACAGATTATATGTTCTAGGATGAAGCTTTTACTCTAATTCATCTCACCAGGTACACAAAATACATATTATACGCATGTATGTGACACATTATGTATTTGTATTGGTGGACACATGTCACGTCGAATACTCAACGTTCACGTGATAATATTCAAACTCGATACATGTATGTATGTACAATGTACATTGTACACTGAGACTCAATGAGTAGCAAGTTCCTGTCACGTAATTCGTACATTTTACTTACATAATAATAAATTACGGGGTATAAGATGTAGGTAGACCAAATTACAAGTACTTGGCAACAAAATGAACACAAAATACGAATACTCCCATAAAATGTGGCAAAAACAAAGTAATTTAGAGTTGTGACGACCCAAAGTGATGACAGAAAAAACTTTTTGATTATGCATCCCGTTCCAAAATGAAATATTTAGATTTAGCTATAGGTAGACACTTTTGTCTTTCTACCTTAAAATCTAACTCAGCTTTGTTTTACAAAAGTATGTACGTAGGTATGTATAAACATAATTTGAGCTTCAAAATGGTGTCTTCACTGATTGTCATTTCATTTACCTATATTTGTGGTAGCCGTCTCATCTCAGCCAACAATCCGAGAGCCGGTACGTGCTTCTCGACACATTGCATGTACATATTTGTCGGTCATTCTACCAATAAATCAGGTGCTTACGAGGACTTCTAAGTTTTGGCGAGCCTATCCACAAATATATTTAAATGCAAATATGTATTATCAATAATAAATTCGTTGTATTCACGTCTAGCCTATTTAAGTAAAACACGGTTAACCACGAAAAACGTTTCAGCTTCAATTATACATATATGCATATAGTTACAGAGACATGAGACTGACCGAATTTTGGCTACTAGGGCCCTGGATTCGAGACACCTATATGTAAATTTGAATCCTCTTGCGAACAAATGTTACTGATATTGGTACACTTTTGGTTTATTTCCTACTTTATTTCCCCTAATAAAATCATAATTATTATAGCCCCATATAATATGCATTATGCACTGTATAATTACTTATAATTGAGCTAATATGCATTCAAGATATTAAATGATGTAGCATAAAAGTGTAACACAAGATTAAAGCCATCAGTATACATATGTACAACAAGCTCCTCTTCAATTAGTAAGATAAATAAATAGAAAAGTATTTGGACCATCGATGTGAGCGTTTGCTTATCCTTGTAGTTTACATATATTAGATGATCTGCTTTGTCTTTGTACTTAAAAACTTTAACTAGGTTCTTCTTCTACTTCTTAATTTTTGCAGAAAATTAACCATGTGTACTTACTGTATTATGTATACTGCCGACAGTATTCGAGGAAAAGGCAAAATTTAAACTACTATATCCGGCTAATACGAGTGTTATCCTATTACCCACGATGTCAATGATACAGATTAATGACGATCAACGATGATCTTCTCATACTTCATAAGTACATGAACGAGACGATACAGGCAGGAGTCTCCTTAACAACAATAGGATTACGATTTACAATTTGAGGTTGAACTGTGTAGGTACAGCTATATACATAGGAAGGTAGTCTGCATCCCTGCTGAATTTTACACTGCACTTACGAATAGGAATCGCCTCAACGACTATCAAATCCTAAAAATGCAGGATTAAAATGGTAATTTTACTTACATATCTTATGCATGACTTCGTTGAGACTGGTGTGTGTAAATGAGTCCGTGCAATAAAGTGTAACAAGGCGAATAGTTCGTGAATACAGAAATCATATTTACAACAACAAACATTCCTGAATGAGATTGCAGATCTTTGCATCTGCAATCTGCATTTCTACTGCTTCTGTTTATGTGTACAATAGATACATTTTTGTAACATCAAAAGGCTACCCCCACGAGCTTCAGCTGTTATTTGTCGTTCGTTCGCTTGCTGGAGAGGTAAAAACCACACATCATGGCTTTATGAGACATGAGACCTAATAATATGTAGGTAGAAAATAGTTGAGTACAAAAATTTCTATCAATCTATCGGCCTAATATGTCAAGTTTGACATTATTCAAAAATTTTTTTGGGAGTTTCGCATTGATATGGTAGTAAATCAAACTAAAAAATTAAAGAGTTCTATGACTGCATTGAATATGTATGTGTCGATATTTACCTTTTGGTATCTAATAAAGCATAGTTTTTTATAATCCAGAATACTACTTACTTCAGAGGCTTGATAAAGTGATGGATTGTAGGGAAATCAAAAAACGAATGCACATAAAGGAATACAGATGGAAGAAATGAAAAATGATGTAAAACAAGAATGCGATTTACCACCCCGTCCCTTGTTTGAATGGATAAATACTTTCAAGATACAGTCCTGCATCTTGTGCAAAATCAAAAGGCACATTAGCTGATGTCGTGTATGTGTAAGAATGCATCTTTTTCTTTCATTTGTGTATTATAATATTTGTGTATGGTGTCATACCGTATCATATCATAATATATCACGTCTACATGAATAATGGACCATTCTGTTAAAAAAGGATGGTGAGCAGTTTCTCTGGCCTATGACATCTCCTTTGCATTTTTTCCTGCATTACCTGCCTACATGCATTATATAGCGTACTTCATTCCCTTCATTTATTTGGAGAGAAAAATGTGCAGTGGGTCAAGCAACTTCTTTGGTCACATGCAATCGCAATGTTTTGTTATGATTGAAAACGAAATTAAAAAAGGAAATTCCATCATTTTTGTACCATGCGCTTCCCATTTTTATAGAACTTGTCAAATTTTCATTTGCTTTAATTCTTGAACATTTTTTGTTATTAAAAAGCCTGTTGTATGTGGTCTATAAAAATATAAATATATCTACAATATTTAAATGCACATCAAGCATATATTACTTAGAATTTGGTTCAGACTTTCGAGTATAATCACTAGTTAGTTGAATGAATTCAACTAACGAGAAATAGAAATCGAATGAATGGAAGAATGCAAGTCGCTACTTATATACATATGTATGACAATCGTTAGCCAGTCTATGCAATTTAGGGTCGGTTGGGGGAAGTGTAAATTCGGGGTAAGTGTAAACGAAGGCTTTTTGAAGCGCTTACATGTAATATTTC
>JAQIVE010000382.1:0-39212 GCA_034698285.1 Sminthurinus bimaculatus | reverse complement strand
ATCGCTCTTCGTTAACACGACTCATATATACAAGTTTTTAAGCACACATCATGTTGTTTCCAAAGCCATTATACGACTTACGATGGTCATAATGGATCGAAATGTGCGGAATTACAATGTCAACCAAAAAGTTTAAAACTTTATGCACGCAATTTCATTACGTAATTGCCCGTGTTTTACCTTTAAGTCCGTGTTTTGGATTTAATGGGTATAATAATGTTTATCGTGGGAATGGGAAATCTGTCCCATGATAACGTACTTAATTGAATTGTCGATCGTATTATTACCAATTACATGTATAATATACACAAAACAAACACATTAAACAAAGAAACCAAGTCTTACTAAAAGGTAAACCCGCATGCATACCTATGTGTGCAGTGTGCATGTTCCGCATACTTTACCCTTTCTTCTACTTCCACGTAATTCTTAAAACTTTTTCAAATTTTGCGTAATCATGTACATTAAATATCAAATTTCTATGATGGCCATTGGGGCAAGTTTGGACGTATCGAGTAAGGAAAGTACGGATAAATTTTAAATGGAGAAACTATCACAATTCTTTTATTTTCCTTCTTTCAAAAGTTGTCACCACATTTCTGTACAGCTTTATTGAAAAAAATTAAGAATTAAGTAATTTCCTAAAGTTTAAACCACTTTTCGAGTTACAAGTTAGGTAATTTTTAAAAATCGTTTTGCTGTGCTATAAATAAAATAAATGAGTAGACTATCTATTGTTTATTGTATAATATGCTTCTCATGGGAACATATTATTAGCTACTTGCATTATGTACTTTGTAAATACTAGCCACTCATATGGATGTATATGTGGTGTTATTATTTTGGGGATTGATAGGTATGTAAATGAGCCTTCTCTTCGAATAGTACGCGGCTCTCTCAAAGATGTATATAATGTATAGTCGTGTTGGCTCATCGAAATTCTATATGAAAGGAATGAAATCTATCACGGTCTAAAATCTATTCAGTTTGACCATAAAGTTGAACAGTGGCCATAAAATGAATGTAAAGGCAAGTGAAATTGAAATAAATGCCATATGAAAAGTATAAAAAAAGTAGAAGCTTTTATTTTATGCATATTTTTTCTCGCTCTCCTCTCTCACTCTTTTATTTTGTTGGCTAGTCTTCATTAGACGAGTGGAGTGTAACAAGAGTACAAAGAGCGAGAGTATTAATGCTAATGTAGTCCTAATGTAATTATAATCGAACGAGTTTAAATGATGATGTGGGGCAAGATTATCTAGCCGTGGTCGTGGCAGTAGCGTAATAGTAGATGGTTGATCAGAGGGTTGTTGATTTTCCTGTATAATGTACCTATGTATTATATTATTTACCTAGTGCACAGACTCATATGTATTCTATACTATTGCATTTTGTATAATTCCTACGTACATACATACGTAAGTATATGATGAGGTATAGCTACACGTCACAAATTTACATTTCCCGTCTAGTTCTCTAAATACGTATTGATATAAAATGTATGTATCAATTTGATGCCATGATTTGCCTTATGAAGTTACATACTAGCATAAACCCGTCACAATGTGGCGGGTACAATGCTGTCTGTGTGTATCTCGTTATCATCATTTCTCTTGCTGAAAATGATCCCACCGTTTTTGTATTTAGTCAAGCCATTTAATGTAGGCTACCTGAATAATTCCGATATTTCCGTAAATATTTCTGGCTTAGACATGAATGTAATCTCATGCATGTAAGACTTAACAGTCCGGTACTCTGTAGCTGAGTTTTATGTATGTGCAATGTGCATACACAAGTAAACATACGGGATACAGTCCGAAACGGATACATCATATGCAAAGGATCTAGTTCGAGGTATATCATTAAAGGTAATCCGATGACCTCGATGTCTGATTCCATATCTACAGGGAAAGTCGTTATGTCAGTATACATTTTGACAACGGATGATACGTACACCAAAATATACGGACAGACATGCACACTGGTAGGATCGCTGTTTTAGTTTCAATAGTATGAGTAGATTTTACGTAGAGTGCCATTGTTGTGTGTGCTAGTGAGCGTACTCTATCTAATCGGTTCGTAAACCGTCATAACGTCGTTTTCGACTTTTTCGTGGTTGGAGTGACTTTGACTGCGACAATTAGGCTCACAGGGATACAATAATGCAACACTTGTACAATGTGTACATAAAATACTTAATAATAATAATAACAATGCGTATGTGTATGTATATAGAGTTAGGTGGTGGTAGTGTGTAAAATGTGAGACTGCTGCATTTTGTGAGAGTGAGCGCAGAACCTGTGTTGTAAATAAGTGTCGTTCCATCAACAATGAATCGGTGCGGAAATGGCTTTGTCTCCTGTAATCGGTTTAAACTAAAATTTCCTTTCCTTCCGGCCATATGCATTCGCCTTTTGTCCATCTTTTTTCATGGTTCAATTCCGCTCATGGAGTGTAGAAGAGAGTCGGGCAGACAGGCAGAGAGTTGGAGGTGGCTGGAAAAATAGATATGCCATCAGCACCAACACATATTATATGTATAAACATGTGTATGCATATAATATATACAGACTCAATACACACCGTCCGTGTCTTCAGCTGCTACTGCTTCACTATAAATATATTATATTATGTGTTATGCTACTCAACATGTACATATGGACGCGTAATATTTTATATTGTATCATGACCTCAACAGCAATTTCGTATACTCCTATATGTAACAAGCATTTATGTCCAATGAATTCGTACTGAAATCTACAGAAAGAAAATGTTTTTTTGTCTGTGTGAGTAATAGAAATTAGATTCATTACGTATTTATGTGTTCAGTTGACTTGCAATAAATTTGTTATCATGGCTCTATTTTCATGTACGCGTTTATTAATGCTATTTATAGAGGGTTTACTCCTTTTATTTTTAGCTCGCTTATCTTTAGTATGTTTGTACGATTTTTACTATTCTATCTGACTCTATGTACTCTAGCCATTTTTTTTTTGCTGTATCATATTATGTGTGTAATTTTGTGTAATTTTAACGCTTGATTTTGATCTCGCTATGGACTGTACAGTAATATTGTATTTTTAAAATGGTGAAACCAAGTTCTAATAACGATAACAGTACGTTTATAGTAAAGAAAGTACTATTAATGTATCTGTAAAAGACATGTGCATGAATGGTATTACAAATGGCAATTAAATTGCATTATTTAACTTTGCACGGTGGGTAGAACATTGTCGTATCTCTCTACCTGTCAGCATTGTATTCGTTGTTGTTGTCTCTACATGTCGGATAAAAGAGAGCAGTAAATAAATAATCATTATAAGTCAAATAGGTGTATTGCTAGAAAAAGAGAGAAATGCGCGAAAAACGCGATAATAAATAAAGCTACAGTAGTTATTTTGGTTTACTATGATGTCTGTGTACCTCAAGAAGCTGTAGTACAACATGTGACGTTAGCTGCATGTACATAGGGGTTTTTCGTTCTACATGGTAAAATTAGGATGGTTATATTTGGTGTATTATTTTTCTTAGAAAGCTAGGACTTGACTTAGACTTCAACCTGGAGAATGAATGACTTGTGAGAGAGTGAATGTGTGTGCCTGAATGGTGAGTACGACCAAGTAACGTGACTCGAGAGCTCTCCAAATGCAATTAAACTATATATAATCATTTGGAGGCATGTAGGGCGATACCCCTAATATTTGGATTCGTGGTGGGCTCCTATAGTTCTCTTGTGTGTTATACATATTAAAAATTTTGATCAATAAGAATAACGAATATTTTATGAAGAAGTGTACGAATGACTCCTATTATGTCCGTATTATATCGTAAATTGGCCCGTACCAACGTGTGCTTTACCTTTTGTGCTTTTTGGGCACCAAAGCCTTTCCTCTATAAGTGGTAAGATTAAAAGATTTTCTCATCAATTCTATTCATTCTAGCACTCTCCCAGGCAGTTTACTTTTACTCACTCTCGCCTTCTCTCTAACTCTTTTTCTCTCTCTCTATCCCTTCTCACTTTCGCCCTATACATTGTATGCACAATGTAGACGTATGTTACTTCATTTTTTACCTGCGACCATCAATTATATGCACATGGATACATGTGTGTACAACGCACACATTTAAGTATGTACATAAGCAATTGTAAGCCATGTACATTATTTTGGTACGCAAACAAACAAATAATACTACAGGCTAACCTCGGATTCTCCAAAGCATTTTCTGGCATTTATTTGTATATTACAGCTTCTGTGCTACCTATATACACACTCTTTTAAGAAAATCTGAAAATCAACAGACTTCTTCTGCACCTGTTATTGTACAAACTGTTATTGGATTCCCATGAGGACAAAGCTCAACATCTATTATTTTCTCGGTGCTCTATGGCATTGTATGTACAATGTACGTTTTACTAACGTGTAAGGCTTATACATCGTACAAGTTATAATAAATGCTGAAAATTCTTACAATTTATCATCCTGTTATAAAAAAAAGTAAAACTACCACGACATCAAATTTGAAGTCAACTTAATGTATCAAGGGGAGCAAAATAATGGGACCAAGGATTGATGACAAGAAAGGGATAAAACTTTAGGGCTTTTCTCCAATTTTCTTTCCAATATGAACCTACATGTCTCATGACGTGTTCTTTTCTATTTTGAATAGTACAATAGAAATATAGTTTCCTATATGCATAGAACAGGTATGTAAAGATGGATTCTTGAGGCATATCTATTCTTGCATAAATGTGTCATGATATTTTAACGACGTTTTAGCTATACTATGTATAGTATGTAATTGTAAAAATGTTAATTTTTGCAGTTGGAAAAGTGACTCTCGTTTATTTACTAGATTTTGAACGTTATCAAATGTATGGTGTGCATCCTTTGCACGAATTTTCGTACATTAGTATAATAAAAGAAAAATTTATGAAGAAAGAAAGAAAGAAAGCCCATATAAAATGTGAAAGGGTGAGAATTCATGGAAAAAATCTGAGCGTAAACCGCCAACTCGTTATTTTATACTTTCTTTTTATTCCACGAAAAGAAGTCGATGGGAGGAGGATTTTATAGGATATTTTAGGCAAAAGGGATACACATATTTGCTGTGTATGTGGTTGAGATTCACTGATACGCATACTTCACACATGTATCACAGATGGGAGAAAAAGAGATATATATATACAGCTCTTAAAGAGAGAAAGTATTATCTTTTTATTTGTACGTAATATGAAAAAATGAACTGTGTGGTGGCAATAATACTCGTCTACAGTGTATAAAAGGATCTATAGAAAGAATAGACCATTCAGTGTACTGTAAAATATTTTTTTCTTAGAAATCCTGCCACTGAATCGGACATTTCCGTAGAATTGTACATATTATATACATGAATATCTGTGTATTTACTCCAGCCATTCTTTTTCTCTCCCCCCCTCCCCTCAAGTAATAAACTTGTGCGTACTTAGATTGAATATGAATGAACACTTGAAATGAAAATAGCTTAACTCAGCCTTTTCCATTTTCTTCGCCTTTTCCTCCCAACTAAACTTGCCAAACGATCCCGTCAGAGTCAAAGCTTTGTGTTATATATATGTATACACACAATATACACACCGATTTATCTAGAGAAGGAGAGAAAGGAAGGAATATGCAGCCGAATAAACTTACATTACTTTATTTTCTTTGGGGCTTTTCCTCCTTCTTTCTTTTTTTCACATTCGCTCGTGTCACTTTCTTTCTCAATTCGGTCCTCTCACGCACTAGAAAAGTCTACAGATTTATGTGCCCAAGTATGTGTGTATACGGTAAAGTGTCAGAGATGAGTAAAGCAAACAAGAAAGAGAATCCTATGATGTCTTGTCTATATTGGATTACAATATTAGTGAGAGAGAGGGATAGTGGGAGGCAGTATTTGTAAGTGTGCGTCTCGTTTATTCCTCCTCCTTTTTCTTTTTATGTATGCATACAAACATTATATCTCGCAAAAGTATTTTTACAACTTCTGCTCTTTTCCGCTTGTAAGCTACTTCCTTCTCACCCCAAGTTTGTAAGAGAGAAGAAAGTCTTATTTACATTAATATAGATAGGTAATATAACTGCTTGAACACAATGCAACAATTTTACACGACTACAGTCTCTAGTCGCATTTTTTTATCCTTTTCATCTTCTCCTTTGCTCCCTCCACGTTTTTGATTCGATTTTGTGTAACACCTTTCTTTGCATAGTCACGGTATGTCTTTTATTTAAAAATCTGTTTGAATATATTGGAGTATATATTTTTTCTAAATGCAATTTTACTCTCTCTAGTAGTATATACATTTGATGCTAAGTATTTTCGTTGTTGTATTTTTATGCTTATACGTAAGTCTACTTCGAGTTTAATTTTGCCAATGACCAGGAACGATCGAACTTATAAAATAGGGTGTAATAGAACGAACAATGACTATCAAGGAAATAATGTTCAAGAGATTCTTTAATGTATAAGATTGTTGGCTTCATTGAGAATAGAATTTGGTTACATTATAATGTATCCAATTTCTACATGTTTTATGTCGATATATATTTATTTGTACAGAAAGTGCACACTACATGTATAGTGCATTACTCTAGCTGGTTGTACGAATAGTAAATAACTGCATAAAGAGGGAATTTAGATTTCATGCTAGCATGGAGAAAAAAGTAAATAAGCAGTGCGGACATTTCATGAATTTTGGTATACATTCAATTTTTTATTGGCTTTTTGCCTCTGTGAGCATACATACAGTAGTGCAGGGTGCAGGGTAAAACTGCGTTGAGCGTCACAAAACGAGGGGAAAACGAGCACACGAATTTCACCGCGATACCAAATAAAAAATGTAAGCTGTGGGCAATTGCCAAGCACTCCAGTATATATTCATTCTGGGCTTTTTTGTTTCTTTTTTATAATTTCGATTTCCAACGTAATGCTAAATGTATAAGAATGTGTATACAAAGGAAATTCAAAGTTACGTATTTTATTTATATGCGTAGGCATGCTGAAGTATTATTTTTAATGCAAGAGGGAAAGTGAAAAAAAACCACGGAAAATACAATATGTGTGTATTATGTATGCACATACGTTGTTTGTAAAACGATGGTGATGGGTGCTATCACAGTGATTTTTCATCGAAGCTTCGTCTTACATTTGTCTCGTGGATGTCGGTGGACAAAGATTTGATTTACAGTGCATGTATATTTAAATTACCTTTGTAAGTATGTTTTTACTTATTCGTACACAATAATGTTCATTCGAAAAAGTGAGTGAAAGACAAGATGCGTACTCCAGCAAAAAGAAGGAGAAATGATAGTTTATGTGGATTTAAATAGGGTAGACTTTGAGATTTGGACGGGTGAAGAGTATGGTTATTACGGTATGTATGTATGATACAAAGCGAGCCGTGGTGTGGACGTGATTGTGATGGAAGCAGAATTCCTCTCTCCTTTTGTTTCTCTCGATTCCTCTTAGCTTGCTGTCTCATGCTTGTTAAGCATGAATTTGCTGTGTATCTATAAAGTAGAACATCCGGAACAAGAACACATGAGCATGCAGCATGCACCCATGGAACAAATTATAGCGAGACTTGAAAAAATTTATGTATCTACGATTCCGAGTTTACATTCGTACAGTACAGTATATAATGCACGTTTAACGTGTAGATGTGTTTGTAAACTCCTAGCATCGTTTTTTCCCAAATTCGAATGTTTTTTTAAATATTATAGTGTGGGGACTTTTTATATATAGTCAATTTTCTTCAGCTGACGGGTGAATATAGGAGTTTAAAATATAAAAAAAACTTTTATAACTATGTATACACTAGTTCAAACAATATCGTAGTGTAATCATGATGTATTAAAAACGAACAACAACACCGACGGATGTTTTAACTTTTAACTCTTTTCCGTCTGTCTCTGATATCGTATGTACATACTCCTCGGCAAATCCTACTGAATTCATGTAACAAATTAGGACAGTTTACCAGAGACTGAGTATGTTTGAGTACATGTCATGTGCTCGTGTGTGCATGAGTTGAAATTTATCAATTTTACGCCACAAATTTTGATTTTTTCCATCTGCCATCCGTGCAATGAGACATGAGTAAAGTATTAGTCATTGCATTTTTACTAAAGTTACATGCACACAATATGAGATTTCATGCTTTCATATGCAAAATGCGACAATACGTGTATTCGTCGTGCACTGAGCTTCATGCTACTTAGTTCCTGGACTCTCCTTGTCTGTAATATTATGAATTTGTTGTGTAACATTTCTAGAAGAACCAGCGTCTAATTGAAAATTTACCTAGTTAATGATCGTTTGCTTATATTAGTTCATACGTTGATTATTGATAAGTAATAATATTATTTCAAACTAATTAGTAATAACTAATAACATGTAATATGATGTGATGAGACTGATGGCAAGTAATTTTCCACAGGAATCAAGAATTCTTGATTCTTCTGTTCCTTGTGTATTATTCATCCATCCGTTATTTTCCGCGTTGAAAGTCCTGTATTTTATACGAATTAAGTCAGATTTAGACATTATCATGACACATATACGTGTATTATGAAAGTGAAACTCTCTAAATAACTAAATACATTTATTGGCATAGTTTGTACATGGAGGCAAATAAACAAGTAAATATGCAACCTGTGTATGAAACGGAAAGTGATAATCAAATAATTAGTAATTTAATGAGACTGAGCTAATGATTGATATAAGCGAAGGATAATTGTCCACAAAATGAGAAATTTGAGGTAGATTTATTATTTGTATATCATGTATAAAAGCGTAAACAAACATTTATACGTATTTGTTGTGACACGATGCATGTGCATGTGTCATCGAATCACTGCGTACAGCTTGTTTCACGACAAACGAGACAAATGAAAACGACAATATTATTAGTAAGGTAAGCAACATGGAACAACTAACTAAACACATATTTACCAAGACACGAGCATTTTATATATGTAAAAGAATTTAGACATCCTTTTTACATAGCAGCACATAAATGATACTGACAACTACCATTGAGGAAAAGTGTTCACTAACACGATTTTCACATGGTTTAGTAGGTGCATGCTGGATGTTTTCAAACAAAAAGAGAAAAGGACGAGAGAAATACTCATGTAACGTAACAATGTAGAATGGACAGATTATTTTTTCCGGTGCATGTATGCATGGCATGCAATACAAAGTAGAGGAGACGTTTGTAGACAGACAGTATGCCTACACGTGCCCTTCTAAAACAGTCCTTTGGAACAAACAAAGGAGGTCTTTTGTATGTAAAATATTATATCTACCCCTAAACCATATTATATACATACACACAAATCGGAATACCTCTGATATTGATATTACGTTATAGTGCAAGTGTTTGTCGTAGCTCAATTACATGATATTTCCTCTGTTTTCCCTACTTTCCTATTTTTTAAAGTGATTAGCATTTTGTACTCACTGAAATTTAAAATGTATTGATGATGGTATGAGAAAATCCTTCTCATAATTTGCCGTGCGTTTTCATTTTTCCATGTCTTCCTATTACGTATGCTATTACTGTCCATCTTAGTTACCTGCATTGGAGCAAATGTAAGTGCATAGAATATGACATGTTATTACAGCTCATAAATATCAGTTGCCTAAACTGAACTACATAAATTTACGTATTCGTACATACGATTGAATATGAGCATTTTCATTTTTACTCTGGTTTGATGTACATAATTGGTGTATGTATGTATTATTTTAATATTTGTATCTGAATTGGATATAATATTTACTAACTACACTGCTTCAATTTTCTATATGTTATGTGCGAAATGGATAACTTTTGTTTGTGTAAAAAATATATTTTTACGTACATGTCATTTAGTACTTATAATGTATGATATTCTCAAGGCGTTCTTTTACGGACGACAAAAATAAAAAATTCATACAACCATTTTTTAACTCGGTAAAGAGGATAACGATTTTTATTCAAAATGCAAGCTTTCGAGGATCAAACAGTCCTCATCGTCAGGCAGTCTATATATATATCGAAAAAATTCATAAAAAATACGATTGAAACAAAAATTCAATTGCAGTGATTTTACATCACTAACAATTGAGTACTTCAGTAGCTGAAAATCCCATTAACGCCAATGTATTTTTTTATTCGTAGAGATTTTGTTTAAGAGCGTCAATATTATTATCGAGTCAAAGCTTTAAATTTTATAAATGCCTATTAAATTACTGCTGATAATAAAGAACACAACTGAGGGGTCTGGAGCAACAAATAGACTTGATATATGGTGTTGCTATGGAAACACCATATATCAAGCCTATTTGTTGCCCCAGACCCCTCAATTGTACTGTAAAATTGAGAACGTGTATGTGAAATTAATTGATTACTCCTTTTGAATTTTTTTAGGGCATGAGCGGTTCTTAATGTTATTTACTAGCGACATAGAAACTACTTGGTAAGTAAATCCTTCTTTTTCAAATTTTGCAGTTTTTGTTTACTTTTACTGTATGTTTTGATCATGTAATAAATAATACGTAAAAATACAAAATGTAAAACTGTACATATGTATGCTTGTGGAGATGGGAAAAGAGTAAAATGAAATGAAGAATGTACCGCTTGTAATGCACATTTTATATTATTGTGCAGTTCCACACACATCTGCTGCCGCTGAATGCTATGATACTTTGTGTGAGGAGTAAAGAAGAAGAATATAATGAAAAAGGTGCGAAACGAGGATTATCCTCGTTTCGTCTGTATCTGTATCTTGGTTGTGGCGCGGCCAATTAGATCTCTTTTGATGCTAAGGGCGGACTGAGGAGGCAGGGCTATGAAGCTGGAAAGTTGTGCGTTGTAGCAATCTTCCGTCTGTAATATTCAGTCAGCAACAAGTTATAGCACTAGACAGATCTCCACACTTGGTGCTTGATCGTCTATTTAACCCTTTTACATAAGCGAGGCAGGCTGAGAGAAGGGGGGATAGCAGTATTAGAAGACAAATACAGAAAGAGTCGAAAAGCGTCAACGCGTGCGGGTGTCATAATATACCCACAACCTCTATTACCATTATTGCTGCTACTGCTATTATTATTATTTTAAAAATCTTATTAGTTCATACATGCATGCAAACTTAATGCATCTGTCATCACGTTAACACAAAGAAGAAACTCTTGAAGATACATTAATTAACTGATTAAACTATCCGTAACAATTAACCGGATAACACATTTGATGTACTATAAATCGATTTATGTAGTACAAATACAAACCACTGAAAAGACTGACAAACTGTTAACAGATATTCTTTTACATTGTTAGGTGTATTAAGAGACATCAAGAGTGTACGAGAGAGAGAGAGAGTTTGTTTTGGATTCGTGAATTAGTCTGGTCAACACTTTGCCAACTTTTTCATCTTGCCACATTGTCCTGAAATTAAGAAGAAAGTCGCCGAACTATTCGTGAAAGTGCATTATACATATTTTTACTTGAACGGTTTATTTACACACTAAAGGATTCTCACGCATGTTTAGCAATCTGACTGGATAGCTTAAAGAAAAATTTGTGGAACAAGAGCTAACAAGAAGGAAGAGGAGTGAAGTTGTGTGAAACAAAGTTGTTGCAGTTGAAAGAGTGAGTGGATCATTAAATAATTTGTTTTCTTTTGGAAGCGGGGAATATTGACACAACGAACCAGAAATAATTTGAATTCCACATGCAAAGTGATCCTGATTTGCATGGTAAATTATTTAGCCAAAATAAATATCATCATTATTGTTGGACCTCAAGTCTCTGACGTGTGAAGATAAAGATTTCAAATAAAAAATATAAAGAATTGCGTGGGAGATTATTTACATTGCGTTTTTGGGGCTTACCTCAAATGAGGGAAGGAGAGTAAATAATAGAAAGAGAACGAAAGAAATTCATCGTCACGGTTTCTGCCACATTTCACATTAAAATTTGACATTCATCGAGTATATACTGTTGTGTTATCTACATTGTGTTTAATTTTCTCCATTAGTACTGGTTTAAGGAGAGTACTCTCGCAAAGAATATATTCTTTCACCTATTCTCTCTTTCCCCTTCATTTGACGTTGACATTTTTCATTTGAAACAACCTTTTCACGTCATAATTTGAAGACGGGATAGTGACATTGGAAGGATTTTTTTACTATTTAAACTTTGAGGTACTCATTTGGAAGTTGGTTTGTGAATATTCGAAATTCAAAATTTTAAAATATTATTACTTTACCCAATGCTGAAAAACTAAAGTGTATATAGTGCTCATTTTAAATTGCCTGGTGCAAGAAAATCACAAACCTACAAGAGCGTGAACTGATATCTTTTCGAATTACAAATAAGTAAATGAGCATAAAATAAATATTGCAAGATACAAAAACAATAATCAACTCTTGTCTCAGAAAAAGAAAAATGTGCACGTTCCTAATACAAGGCTCGTCACAGAATTGAGTGTGGACTTGACGTCGGAAGAATTCGTGCATGTCAGTGTCAAATATGACTGTTAATGCTATACCAATCTTATCATCGCAACCGGACGAAGAAAACGCTCTAGCTCCCATGGACAAGATAGACGGACCACCGGCGAGCATAAAAAGGGCTAGGTTCCTTATAAACGACATTTTATCCAAATCTGAAGATGACCCCGATGAACAGGATGATGAACACTATCTACCCAGATCCAATCATAATAATCGGCCTCCTTCCGAACTGCCCAAAGATTTATCCTTTCACCGACGATCCACCTGCGGTGACTCTAGTGACTATGATGATTCAGAGTCTATAAAAGGTTAGTAGTACATATATAATCATTTATGACGTGACAAGTCTTATCAAATATGAATTTACGTATACATCATACCATTGTATCAGTGGAATTCGTGTAAGCGATTCCGGATCGAATCCCGATAACTGGGACAAATTCTTTACCTTATTTGTTGTGATTATGCTTTTCATATATGTATATGTATATGCGGTTAGGAACGGTAAAATCGATAAGTCTACCGAAATCTGAAAATCTATACAGCTCCCTGAACCAAATTCCATTAATTCAATGTCTATTTTATCACTTTAGTACTAAACGTTGTAAATAGTACAATCAATTTTTCATCTGAAACTTTTAAATGGGATAATGCAGAGGGAATTTGGTTAAGTGTGATTGGATTTCCCAAATATCTCTGTATAAGCATTTTTATCGATATCCATGGTTTTATCCTATTGAAGTTGCTTGTGCCATTGATATGACACAAGCAGCAACTCTATGATGACCTATCAATGACTGTAAAATTTGAATAAAAACTGATTTTTCCCATTTCTTAATCAGTCTGTAGTAAGTACACAACTGACGAATAATTCATTGAAATAAAAAATTATAGGAATCATTTAGTGGAATTTATAGAATTACAATTTTGTTACAAGAATTTTTAGAAATTCTTTAGGCTTTTTGAGTGAGTCAGAAAAAAGGTTTTGCTTTTGTATTATTCATTATGTACTGTGCTCGTTGCTTGCACTGTTGTAAAGTGGTGATGAAACATTACACGTACTTATTGTATGCTATTATTATTGATAGAAAGAAAGTTACGTGTTCAGCATATATAGGTACATTATAAATACTACATACGTAGGGGAGTTTAATGCCAAGGAATGGTCATACATTGAAAGGACACGCCGTACGTGTGTGTGTCTGTGTTTTAAAATCAAATCTATAGGGACTTTCACGGATTTGATAAATTATTCATTTGCTGTCGGTTGTCCATTGAAAGATGTAAAATGCACATGAGGGACTATTGACAAAAAGAGTTGAGTGGTCGGTCTGTCGTTCTCGTCACCGCTGTACCAATTGCGAAGGTTTAAATGTTGCATTAGCCTCTATCAAGCCTCAATCAGTGTCCCTCTGATTGACTGTCTCAATTATTCACGAAAGAAATCTAGAAGCCGCACGACATCAAAGTCCTGCTACCTAATACCTAGTATTGGGACGGCGAATAAACACAACGACTAGTCCGATCATGATGATGACGGCGACGACAGCGTTGTGGGATTCTCTATAGCTTACATCGAGTCATCATCATCGTCCTACAAAATATGTGCACACATACATACATGCATACATACGAAATCACTATAGTAATGGTTGGTCTAACTCGTAAGGAAACTTTAATGGGGAAAATCGACATTCGTTTGCCTTCCCTCATATTTTACCTGATGGAAATTGAAATCAACGTCGTTACTTAAACACACAGACAGATACATTATAGATACCAAAGAGGAAAAGAAGCAGAATGCGTATATATTTTGCACACGCAATCGCCATTTCAAATTGTAACCTTTTTTATTCTATTAGACTCGATAAAATAATTCAATGCAATCTCTTTTCCTTCTTCTCTCCCCAAAAACACACACAAACACATGCCAAAGGTGAAACACGAAAGTCACAAACAAAGCTATGATACAGTATAAACAACAATGCATAAAATAGAGAAGAATAGACTCAGATTTTCATAGATAAACAAAGAATATTTTACTACCATAATACCGTTCAAGCAAATTATACTTTTAGCGTGTCGCCCTTTGTAGAGTTGTCTACTAATCAGCTATTAATCTGATAAATATCATCCCTTCAGAGTATTATGCAGAATACACGTCTTTATTTATTTATGTAATAGTTACATTTACTCGTACACTCTGTTATGTGTAGTAGTAATTACAATTAATGGTGATTTCATTATTCTTATTATTACATTATTCATTATCTAGTACAAAAATTTCGGTGTCTGTTTTTGGTCTTTGGTTATCATGCCCATATGTGCTATTTTTGCATCATTAGTACATAGTTAGTTAGATATAAAATGTATGATAGGTACAATTAAAACAAAGGCAAGCGGTACAGTATGTGGAGCATGCGTTGTATTTTTGTAGTTGACTGATAAGGAAATAAGTATGCATTATACTCTTTTACATTTTTCACACGCCTACCTCAATAGCATATTTTATCTCGATTAATCTAATGAAGTAATTTATTTTTAACATGAAATTTTTTGCGCTTATAATATTTGTAACAAAAATATTACAATGAATTGTTGTTTATTATTAGTACGTTATTAGTCGTATATATTACACATACATTATTATGCGTTATGTCTATAGAATGAAATGAAATGGAAAATTTAAAGTCTTCTGTTGTAGATTTTGCATAGTGATAAAATATCCCACAACATGAAAATAAAGGACAACAATGATAATAACATGCAATAGTATTGAAACAAGATGCATGTGTATGTATATTGAAACGTGAAACACTGTCCTAATGCAATGTAGGTAATGGTTATAAAAATAAAATGGCATCTAATTAGCACGCATGAGAATTTTCCACTAAACTTGTTTGACATAAGCACGTTGATTTTTTTTGAAGGAGAGAATAAAGAGAGTAACTTAATTCCTCTCCTCATTTATAATTCTCCCCTTTCTTTTTCGCGATGATGTGGAAAGTAAATTAATAGATTATTAAGCAGATAAAAAAAATCGGCAGTGAGAATGCAATAGGAACAGTAGTAATAACAATACATGTTATTACACACATTATGTAAATGAGGTAACCTGTACACAGTGTACACTGTATCCCTATCCCGTACAGATTTGACATTATAAGATGGAAAATATAGATACATCGAGAGTAAAACAGGAGTAAATGGAAAAATTTAGTGGAATCCATTTTCTCATGCTTATTACCTGATGTTATAAGTAGAGACAAAGAAGTATCGCGAGAATTGTAAAGAACATGGTTACATTTTTCTTGACTTACTTCCTACATTCTAATTTCAACATTATTTTAATTCTGGAAATGTTTTAGTTTGTAATTTGAACGTGATTAATATGGGATGATAGGGAACAACTTAACAATAAATGTCTGTAGAAGACACTAAGGAAACGCATCAATACTCTTAATGTGAAGAAAAGTTAACTAAACTTAAATTACATATAATGTATATTTGCTTATACATGTTTCCTCGCGCTTAACTGCACATATTTCATTATTGCTTATGTATGTACAATTGCATTACGGTTTCTCCAGAGTAAATTCTCTAAAATGAATATTAAAATTGTATCTTCAATTTACATTTTGGATTGTTGCATAATATTATGAGATTCATAGTTAAAACGTTTATAGATTGACTTTATTTATATTAAGGCGAAGGTTTGACTTTTAACCAAAGTCAATTACATAATATGTATGCCCATAGAATGTGAGTTTATCTACTACATAATCAAGTGGTCACAATGTTGTACCATACTTAATAAAATCATTTCTTGCCAACCGTCCATCTGCTCCCTGTAAATTTCCTGTCCACGACAACTGCGGACATACACTCAGTTTATGCCCACAGTATAGTTAGCGGAACTGAAACATGAAAAGTAGTATGTATATATGTATAGTTGTTCATGCATGCTAAGGGTAGATTGGTACGTTTCATATTTTTCAGTGTTTTAAACCATTCAGTCAGTAAAGTTAGTGGTTTACCTTCAACTATTCAAGTCCATGCATATATACACAAAACACAACTGTGTCAAAAGTTTATACATGTATATCTTACTTAAACATAATACATAATACATAAATGTGTATACTTATCAGCATTAAGGGGTTTTAGATGATAACCTCTGATATGTAAATGAGTTGTGCTGTGTAAATGAATACAAAAATAATAAATTAATACCTAATAATCTGCTATTGTTTTTGAAATGCTGATTAAGATTGCGCTGGGTAGCATTGTATAGGTATAAGATAAGAACACCCTAGAAAAAAAATCTTGTCAAATAATGCCATGGGTTTTTTAGATGATTTTGGTCGGAACCCCTATCAATTTTGAGCTAATTTTGATGAGATTGTTATAAATTGTTATGGAAATCTCATTAAAAACCAACAGGCTTGTCAAATTTCATCAAAATTTCGTGAAACTTTGCAATATTTTTATTTAATCACAGTTTACAAAACGTATACAATGTACAAGTAATCAGTTTTAACCATAGTTTTACTCATTACCGAATATAAAATTGCCACATGGTTCTTTTATGGCCGCTTTTATGGCCCACTTTTTTTGTCAATGACTGTTTTTGTGTTAGTCTTCTGTAAAATCTACTGAGAGAATCAATAAGAAATCAGAATCCAATCTCTGCATATTTTCACCAAAATTCTGATGTTTTATATATATATAGGTAGAAACTAGAAGTTTTTGTACGGCGGAATTATTCCATTTCCATACATAAGAAGATACAAAACAAAAGATACTAAAACTTGTAGCTTGCGTAATATGAATGTTTGAAAATGTTTCTATTATTGCGTATTTAAGAAGGTTAACATGTAACTATGTACTTCGGTATTTTTACTCCTATACATCTACATTGTTTATGAATATGAATACCGTTGGTCGTTATTTAAGTTACAATTTGTGCATTCATACAACTTAAGTTCCTATCAGTCGAAAATAATCAACTAACACCTAGTAGTTAAAAATTACACTGCGAAGTTGAACATTTGAATTTAAAGTTCATTCTAATAAGCCATACTTTTTCTGTTAAACCTTAATAAATAGGTAGTACCAAAGACGAAGATGAAGACAGTACTAGAAGTGAGAGCGGCATGGGAAGTCACGTACATGGGATATTGATTCCTGGATCAAATAGCAATCATTCAAACATGAGCAAAAAACAACGGGTAAGTCTATCATTTGATTTTTAAATACATTAGTGATTGTTTAGCTCCTTTTTAATAGTAATGGAATACAATATTAGTTGCATTACTAGAAAGTTTTGAAGTTTTTGCACTGAAATTTTAGTGTGAGCTAATCTTATCTTTCAGATCGTACAGTATAAACTTTTTCGTTCAGTATGTTTTCATTTGCAGAATTTCAATAACAAAATTCGACGCGTTTTTAATTTTTAAGTATATTAGAGTGGATTTTAGTTTTTTATAATGAGAACATATTCAATAAATGACTCGACTATTTATTTCTTAGTAATTTTGTCCATGTCATTGTAGTCGATATAAACGACTCTTTTATAAAGACTCATAGCTTTAGCGCATTTATAGTATTTATTGGGTGTATGTATTTATATTCACATATTTTAGAAACATAACATTCTCTGTCGTAAAGTATTTAATGAAATATGTCCGAGATGTATTAATGATTTCTTGTTTTTTACCATGTGCTTCACATGTTCATAAAACAGAAGGCCAGGACGGCTTTCACGGACCACCAGTTGCAGACACTGGAAAAGTCTTTCGAGCGCCAAAAATACTTGTCAGTTCAAGATAGGTAAGGATTTTTTGCATTCATTCATTTTACTAACTACTTTAGTCTCTTGTAAATTATATGAAAATCCAAGCTGAAAATTCAGCTCTTCTTTATTGCTTGTAGTTTTGCGACATCTACATATGAATCGATCTTTGTAAGAACAAACGAGCCACGTTGTCTTAGCGACGTAGCTCATTCACTCTTGAAAAGAACGACTCATATGCATGGCATAGTTTTTGGTTTTGCAAATTGAAAGAACAGTTAAAGAGAGAGTCAATGAAAGTCCAATCCACATTTTGTACAATACACATTCTCAACGTTTAGCCTGCCGTTGAAATGTATTTTTTCTTGTTATTGACTAGTTAATCAGTATCAGCATTACGCATATTCCAACCAAGTTTTCTAAACTAGGATACATTAAATTATTAAATTAAATTATAAATTAAATTATTTTGTATACATTATAATTTAGACTGGACATTAAATTATTCTTATTCCTTTTGGCATTTGATGTACCTATTGGCGCTGGAGTTTTTTCTCCTCAATTTTAGGAAAAGGTGATCAGTTCACTTAGTGAGTAATAAAAATGTAACGAGAAATAGCATATGGCAAAAGTATAAGCTATAAGTAGCATTAGAGTTTTATTTTGAATAAAAGGAGAATCGCTTTACACGGAGTTGATTCTTGTCAAGATATGAACACCCGTACCAGGGGAAAAGCTTGCGTAGCGTGTCTATCTATCTAACCATTTAGGTATTTACCTTTCCAAGTCCTCGTCACAATTATTGTATAGTAATAATATAATAATAATAATAATAATAATTCTTTCCTCCTTGTCTGCCTGTCTCGCACTCCTTTCCTATCTCTCTTGGTCTCTTTATTTTTCTTTCTTGTTTGGCCACAGACTACCAAACTTACATTTTACATTTATTGCTCACTACCGCAATTTATTCTGTACGTAAATACACACATGTAAGTGTAACATGGTACTTGCATGTGTGTGTATTTCCCCCTTTTACATGAACATTTCATACAATAATGATAATCATATCATGCGTAATAATTCTACAGAATATAATGCTTATGATTATTGTTATTGTACAGTCCATAAGTATTTTTACGATAAGGACAGAAGTAAGTTGACGTGTAGTTTTACCACATTTTCGATTTTATACCTTTGTCTTATTGTCTTTACATACAACATACATCGTATCCTATGTCCTACATGCATTTGATATTTGATCATATCATTAGAGGAAAAGTCAAAACGTCAAAATTTTTCTCCCTACCAACGAACGTGTATATAGTGTTTGTATAATATTTATTTTCATAGCGTAATTGACCAATCTAGAACTGTTTTATTGTACAGCATACCACAAAAATTATTCTTGTTAGCATTGTTGGACAAATATGTGTACAACATATTATATAAAATAAGTAAAATTGAGAAAAGGCACATTTAAAAACCGGCTTAATGTCCTGTTGATTGCAAATTGACTTGAAGAGGTAAATACTAGTTTAATCGTAATATGTAGTAATACTAATAATAATAATTATATCAAAGTCCAATCCATTTGCGCCTACAAAAGTCATTTTACATGTGCATGTATGGTGCAGAAGTACATGTGCATAAGACGCATTAGTCCTGGTGATTTCTAATGCACTTAAATGTCTTTAGTTACTTGATGTTTTGTTATAATTACGACATTAGCGCAATAAGTGATACCTTTTTTCTATACATGCGTATTTTTATCCTATAGTCTACATATTTTTTATGCATGCATATGAAAAACTATTCAATATAACTACAAAGATGATTATTAAGAGTCGCAAGGTCTAGTTAGTCTTCAAGATCATTGTTCATCCAACTGCTACTAACTACAATTTATGGATTTTTCACATTATCACGCGAGTAAATGTCCAGAATTTACAAATGACAATATTGTGTGTGGGATATGTATAATGGCCTATGGTGTGCATTGCATCTAATGAATTGTTGTTTTAAAAGAAAAAGGCGATAGAATAGTTGCTAAGTGAGAATGAAGACAAATGTGAAAGAGATTTATAATTTGTTTGTATCATTATTTAATTGCCTTGACCTATCGCCGACGACAAAGACGAACGACAATTTCTTCTCAACTCTTACACACTGTACGTAATACATATAGTAAATTAAGCGTGTATCTCGTATGTGATTTGGCGAGAGAAGGAAGAGATAACCAAGTTAAAATTCCATATGAATACTAACTGCGGGTATGCCAACACGAGAGCTACATGTACTCATGCTTGCGATATCGTTGTTATGAAATATTTTGAGAAGAATATTACAATATTATTTATTATTCTATTCTATGTATTATATTATACTTTTAGAGTGTAGAATTCTTGGCCTTACAATCAATACTATTAGTAATAGAACATTAAGACAAAACTCACGATAATGTGACGAGGCACACATTAAACTAATAATGTTAATTGATCATGCTAATTGGTTTTTGAAGGGGTGAGACAAGCTTCAACTGACCGCTGATTATCATCATCATTATTATTGCTGTTTTATGCTTTCTCGTGGACTTGATTTAGTTCTCTTTGATTGGCATTGGTGGTGTAATTTCTGGTAAAAAATATGAGATCCTTACAAAAGGATCATTATGAATTATTAACTAACCTCAAATGATTCGTTTTCTTTATCTTTTAATAGGATGGAGTTAGCCAATAAATTGAATTTAACGGACACTCAGGTAAAATATTTAAAACTCATTACTTAACTTACAATGTAATATGATAATTACTTTTTTGCACATGTTGGTATGTTAACCATAGTTATTGTATAACTGATGGTGTCACATTGTTTCAACATGAATAACCAAAATATTTCTAAATGTCCTGCATAAGTTAGTTAGCTAATCTCATTTAAGGAATTTAACATTTAGCTTATGTAACCGCTATTCAGTGTCTTATTTAAATCCTTGTTCTTTTTTTGAAATAGGTGAAGACCTGGTATCAGAATAGAAGGTAAGAAAAAGTTTTCAAATCTAACTAAGATACATGCATACATAATTTACTAAATAACTGGTTGAGTTAAGTTGAGTTAAGCTACAGTAGTTATAGGTTTTGCCTTGACAATTTTCCATCTACTTTTCCATTTAAATGTTAATCACGATTTCTAATAGTTCTCGAACTACTACCTACTAGAGAGAGAGAGAGAGAGAGAGAGAGAGAGAGAAAGAGGAACAGATTATTTGTATGTCCTTTAGCATCGATGTTTGACCCCATATTTACATATAATATATTATGACATTGTTGGCATTTCTATATTACACATACACTCGTATATCGGATTCAATATTGTATTATATTTAATTACACAGTAGTTAAATAGATACAAACAGAGCTTAAAAGGGAGTTTTGAGTTATCACGATAATGTTATACTTTTTTTCGTTCGGGTTTTTAGTATACTACGGTAATTATTCTATGCACAACTTCTGCAGAAAAAAGAACAAAAACATGAAGTTTTAGCCTTCTAAAGATAGCATAAATAAATTCTATTTTCTTTCAAGTATGCACCTATTAATATAACTCGGAGTATATCAAATGTGTGTATATCATATTATATTACACGAAAAAATGATTACGACAATGACAAGAAGGACTCGCGGTCAAAGAAAAGGCGAGGGGGAAGAGGGAAGAGAGTTGAGAAAACGAGAAAAAGTGTGCACGAAGTAAATGGTTAGGTAATGAAAAGTCTTTATCTCACATTTTCCCTCTTTAAACATGATGTTTCCATTAATAATTAGTGGTTACTTTTAGTTCATTACGTGTTAGTTTAGATGCTGATGAGACTCATGAAGAATAAATGTGTGTAGAGCATCAAGAGAGTGATGAGCGTCATCATAATGGCACATGCAAACAATCTCGTACTTTTTCATAATTTGTAAAAGTTCATAGCTCATTATCACACATGAAATTGCTCACGTCGGTCATTGTCATTGGATTCTTTGGGATGTTCAAACGTCCATTAATTCCTTTTCTACTGAAAAGTGGAAAACGACGTTGATGAATAATTTGAAAATCTTCCCACGAGGAGAGTGATCATGTCTATTGCTTATAGCGTATCTAATATTCCGTAATTAGGAAGAATAATGCAAAGTTTTATAAATAAATGCGACAACGTAATTGAATAGCTTATATAATATTCTCCATCTTTAAGCTATAATATTTGGCTGATTATGTGCCTATGTAAGATGCTGCACAGACTTGTAGAGACCGTTTTTAAAAATCCATCATAAATGGGTATAGTTTGTAGCCCAGGAAAGTATAAAGTCTATTTTTTATTCCACTTTTTTTTCATTGGTAACTCTATGTAGTTGGAAGGAAAAGAGCAAGTTAGCAAACATGCATCAGGTAGTAATAGTAATACAGTGGGATAGTGATGATGATGATTATGACGTTGCCCATGGGTTATTTGTTGTAAGTGTGTGGTGCGGGAATGAAAAAACGTGTGTGGAGAAGAACAAAGCATTTCATATTGCATGTTTGTCCGTAATCGTTTGTTCTTAATTAACCCATTACTTTGCTACGAACAAAGTAGATTGAAGCTCGAGCCGTCAAATGCGTCGTAAAATAGTGTTATAGTGTAACACACACACACACACGAGAGGGAAAAAAATATAACAAAGTGGACGTGGCGAGAGTTTGTCCAAGTTTTCAAAAGCGTCAAGAGAAATGGCAGGTAGATCAAGACAGGGAGTGAGTGAGTAAACATCTATCTAAACGTTATAAACCGTTTCATAAATGCATACACACACACACACTATATATATATACGAATATGTTATGGACTTGATCACGATCACAAAACTATATCAATAATAAGAATTATTAGTGTTATTGTTCTTGCCTACAAGAGCTACATGCATCATCGACACAAACGTAAAGCTTTACGTATGTGTAGTTGAAGAGAAAACACTATCCCGTGTCTCTTAGCTACGTAATTCATTTATCGATTTTTTACATTTTTACCTAGAAACAATTAACCATAGTTATTTTAAAACCTATCGTTATGCTTTAATTCATCAACTAAAAAAATATTTAAGGCCAAATATGATAAAGCTATTCGCTGTAGAATGTAACTTACCTGTCTTAAAAAAAATCCACAAAAACTGTATAGATATTATGCAAACCTAGAGTACAGTAAAATATTGTGAATAGATATTCGTAAGAAAAAAGATCAAGGCATGATTTGATATAGAAAAAACAGAACTTGTTTCGAGGTACATACTAGGTAAATTACACATATATCTTTACCTACTCACTTAGTTCCATACTGACTATGTATCATATGCACATGATTGTACATTTAAAATGTGGGATAATTACGAGGCGGCTGGCGGCTTTTGAAAATCACAATCACGGAAAATGTGATTATCGTAAAACTAAACTGTTTGCCTTCAGTATTCTTAAACTTTTTCATAGCTCTCTGAGTGACTGACTGTACGCAACACTCGTGAGTAATGTTTTGCTCTCCTTTTCTATTTCCATGTATTTAATACCGTCGGACAAGGCTTAAGTGTTTAGCGCATTCTATAAATGCATTTATATTAGGCAATCGGGAGCAATTAATCCAGATTTTTCCCCTTTTCTTGCCACTTCTGTTTTTCACCTTTAACTTTTTCCTTCTTTCTCACACAGTGCATAAGATACACATTTGTAAGATTCTGTGATATTTTAATCTATACATAGTTTTATTCATTTTCTAATAGTCATCCGTACTGTATACTTTAAAGCAATTCTAGGATCTAGAATTACTATATTTAATTCTCTACGTGTAAAACGCAAAATAACCATATATACACAAAGCGAAAAAGAGAACAAATGCAGTACAAATCGTAGGCTGAAAGTGCTATGACTTTCATTTATTTCGTCCTCTTATCGAGTTGATTATTATGCGTCATTAAAGTCAGTACCGGTGCTGTTGTCGGAGAATAGTAGACGCGGTGAAAATATGCATATACATACAGGACTAGGAATAAAATAATGGACTATTCTGTTGGTAAATCAGCATAAAAGTCAACCACGAAATATTTGCACGAATATATAATTCCCGTTACTTTGTTTTTTTTAAATATTATGCATAGTGCTTAATCGTTTTTTTACTTAAGATATGCATTTTTTACGAGTATCCATGCATATATGTACATATGCATGCACACATAATAATTTAAGCAGTAGACGTAATGTACTCTTTTTTATTGCAATAATAATATCTCAATTTTCTCGCGATAATACTTTTTACATGAGGAAATTCGCTCACATTATATACGTTTAAAAATATCACCTTTATTACAACGTTAAAACCAACAGGCTCCACTCCTAATGCTAGACATGAAGTGTACTTTTTATTTTTCCAATAGCCACCTTTTAATTCCTTAAATTCAATTTAAACGACATTCCGGCCAGTGCATTGCCTTCTATTGCCTTTCGTATATTATTCAAGTATGTGTGTAAAAATTCTGCGTGAATCATTAAATGTCTAAAATTACCATATTATTATTAATAAATTATGCAAAGTAAATATTATATATGGGTGGCATCAGGAGACATAACGTCCTTTGAGATCATATGCATCTCAAAGGTTTGAGAAGAATCTTAAAGTTTTGTAAGTAGTAATGGCCGTCTTTTTGTTCGTCTTTCGTACCAGTTAGAATATTGTAATTGCATTCGCTTATTCCATTTGTTATTTCGGAAATGAATGACGAAAATATGTGTACAAGGAATAACGCATTGAATTTTAAGTTTGAAGGCACGTGCCGTACAGTAATATGAAATAATTTGCCTTTGGACGTTTTGAATCTGTGTTCACTGCATTATTTAAGGTTTGTTGGTGCATATTTGATATTTGGTAACCGCCGAGAAATTCGAGCATATAAAATTTCATTTGTTGGAGTGTTCTGATAAAGAGTCTGACTAATATGGACTGTACTTAATTCACACATGTTATATGCACAGTTTGTAGCTTATTACGTTTCTCCACAGTTGTTGATATCTCTCCCTCTCTTTCTCTCTCTCACTCTTGTTATAGCAATATTTTGCGTATTTGAAAGATTGTTTCTCAAAGTATATTAATCATCTGATTTTGTAAATGTTAGAACAAAATGGAAGAGACAAACCGCGGTAGGCCTAGAACTTTTGCACGAAGCTGGAAATTTTGCGGCCTTCCAGACAATGTTTCCAGGAGCTTCGGGTTCAAATCCACCGTTTCCTCAATGGTCAGCCCTACCCAGACCGCAGGCGTTTAGATCCTACGCTGATCCTACTCAACCGTGGTCGTAAGTCCCCATTTTTTGTCTCAAATGATACAAAAGAAGTACATATAGTGTAAAGACCGTATTATACTTTTTTGCGAAGAAATGTCACTAAAAGTTGTCAACGGCATATGATGCTCAGAAATTTTACGCAGGGAATATCGAAAAATGACTAAATGGCCACAAAAAGTCTTCTTTCACAATTCTTTTTTGTTGTAGGTTGTACGGCCAGTTTCCTTCTCAAATAACTTCTCATGCTGTCTTAGCGGCCCTTCAAGCTCAAGCTCAGCATCATCGGCAGCCTATACCGCACCCTGCATCCTCCTCTTTGCAAAATCTATCAGCTTTCTATCATGGAGGTGGTCGAGAACATCCTGCCAATAGTACCAGTCCCACAAACAGTCATTCACCAAATAACGATGATCCAGATGAAAACCCTTGATTCTTCAAAGCTTCAAAAGCTTTAATAATCTCAGCATCCTTAATTACTGTACGTTATTACTATAACAAAACTAACATGATAACTGTATATTGCATAAATAATTACTTTGCATATTTGATTCATACAAACTCTACTATTAGATAGCTCATAACTAAGGATATAGTACATATATATATATTATGAATAATGATCATTATAATATATGTATAACACCTAGAAAAATATATTGTATGTAATGATATGCGTATATTATATTCTATCGCATACTACTAAAACAATAAGCGTTCTATTATTGTTAAATCATATTAACGTATATATATTATTATTAATTATATACCAAGGAAAATATAGGACTATTAATACATTATATATGTGTGTATACACAGGTATTACGCACCTACTAACATACCAAAAAATAGTTCTCTCAATGAGTTTTACAACTATAGGTACTAAGTGTATTTCAATATTTGATCAAAATATTTTGCTTTATACACTGCGTACTATTGGTTTATGAGTCGTTGAAATATTGTTGTTATTAGTGATATTATGGGAGAAAAACATTTCGTTTGAAGCGGCTAACAAATCCTAGCATTTCAATTCAATACTAAATACTATACACTATTATATATCTATACAAGTCTAGCCAACGCCTGTACGCTATAAATATGTTTTACTATTATTATCATTTAATTTAATGCTGAAATGCTGCAGCAGCATTACTGCTATTATCATAACTTTAAAGGCAAAAGATGCAGTATTTATAATTTATAAAATAACTTTGGCAGATATCATTTGAGTAGTAGTTTTACGCATTTATACATACACATACAATAGACTACAATACAAAAAGAATCCAAAGTCTTTATAATATTCTTAGAATAATGATATATACATACCTACTATCGAATGACAAGTTGATGGAAAGATGTTCCGAGTACGAAACCAAAAACGAAGCTATATATATTGTATGAATACAAAGTTGAAGCCATTTTTTTGCATGATTTATTATATTGACTAAAATCTACAATACAATAAATAAGGATACAACTATAATGTAACAATAATAGTATCGATATTAGATAGTGCGTACACACATAACCGTTTGTTTTTCTTTAGGATGTGAGTTGTAGTAAATAATTTTGATTCTGAAAACAAAGTATATTAATAGCAAAATATGTTTTCTTTATTATATTATTATCATTATACATGCAGTAGTAACTACTTCTAATCAATCGAATTACATATGTACAAGTTACAAGTATTGTGTGTAATAGTTATAGCTTATTGTCATTTTCTCAAGGTTCTCAACGACTCCCCTACCGAATCAAACCAATATATTATAACGACTATTATATAATTATAGTAGTACTAGAATTGTAGAATGTAGTATTAGTTAAATGCGCAAGGAAAGAAATATAAACCAATTTCGTTGTCGGTGAATTGAGGAAGAAAGTACTTATTATGCGTGTGTATGTATGCATTCCATTTTATGCTGTGAATATTTACCTGTATTATTATTAGTAATTAGTACGCAAAACTGCTTCATCCTACATAATAGAAACCATATGTATATTATGTAGAAGAGAAACAAACAATTCAAAATGTAATACACATACACACACACACACACACAACGTATGACTTATATATTGTAATTAATTATGTTTTGGTATTTACATGTTTAGATAAGCATAAATACCTTTAGACTGTATAGTATCTACATTGCTAAAATATGTCGCGGAAATACTATACATAATGACATCCTAACCAAGTCTTTAGTGGCTGCCAACACCTGTAGTAAAATAATATAATATATTATCGTACTGATGATTGATTATTATTATTGCTACAATATTATATTATATCATGTGTACTAAATTTGACTAGAAATAAAAATGAAAATAAAAATTCATGGCAATCAAAGTATATTATATTGAACCATTCTCTTCCTATTGTAAATATAAAATACTAATATACATACAACTCGCACATTACTTTTGTACAACTTGGCTTATTTACTACTGGCTATTATATTGATTATACGCATATAAGTAGTTTATTTACCCTTTTGATTTGATTTCGGTACAATATAGAATATACATACATATAGTATTACGTATGTACAGATACGTTTAATATACAGAGTCCGACTGCCCTTTTCCTTGTTGATGCTTGCGGTGTGAGTGTGAGTTGTATGTGTGTTTGTACATACATACATATTTGTGTGAGTGTTGGTATAAAGTGTGTGATCATTTGATGGATGACTTAAAGGCATTAAAGTCTTCGCTTAAAGGCTGCCGTTGAACCATTTGGAGTAGGAGGACAAAAAATTACCTCTCTCTCTCCCTCTTTCTTCTTTCCCATAATCCGCCCTAACGATAATATAATATAGTTCAGCCCATACAATAATACATACTTGCCGTCCGAATCAAGTAGCGTACATATATATATGTGTACAGTCATCACATCCCTCTCTTCGTATACGTGGGGATTGAATCATAATATCATACATCGTATATATACATAAGCAAATTGTAAACTAGTAAGTAATAGCAGTATGTACATGTTGAGGGTAGAAAAAAGTAATAAGATCACCAAGTTCGTGTGAAGCAAAGGAAACCGAATTGTAAAATACATGTACTCTTCTTGAACCTATACTGTACTGTGCTCTGCTGCCGTATATGCTTTTTATCTATACGTGATAGACTTTTTATACAATTATTATTGTTAACATTTTACTATTCCGTTTGATTCAAAGTGTTGGCCCATTATGAAAAAATGAACCCCATCCCTTTCTTTCTTTCTCTTTTGTTACAGGAGTCTCTATTAACAGTACAAAGTTTATCTTTTAAATATATAATACACACATGCATATATACATTCAAACTAGAGATACATGTAAAAATAAAGTTAATTCTAACATGTACTTTTTATTGTAAATTTAGCTCGTACCCTATATATGCACATGACACATACTGTATGTGCAATGTACAATGTACATACATGGACGGGGGACTTTACTTATGAATATGAAAAATGAGAAAATAGAGTATGGCTGTGAGAAAAATTAAGGTTAGCTTTATGAATTTTTCCTCTTCTTTTCTCTGCATATTAGTTATTTATATTGTGTGTGTGTAATAATAATAATGTTTTTCATCTTTGCCTTCACTTTTGATCATCCTTTTCCGTTTTTCTGTATATCACATACATACATATAATATTATATAAATTCTGTATGCATTTATATGTTAGGGTTCATTCTTCTCGTCTAAATTTGACTCCATTTTTTCTTTATTTCTTTAAAATGTTGAGTCGGATGTACATATTTATAAAGAAAATAGAGAAAGAATAATTTCTCGGCTACCTACTATAGAGTTCCAGTGAAAAGTCTTTTGCGCCTAGACTTGTCTACTACGAAGACGAATAATAATACGGATCATAATATTATTAATGCCATAAGAGATATATTATTATATTGAAGATTATGTGAAGAATAAGTCAAGTGAGGTCCTCATACAAAACGATTTACCGCTCTGTTTGATGTTTGATAGGAAACAAAGTAATTGTTCAAAACCAAAAATGTTTTGTGGTGGTAGCGTGGCGGAGGTGTCTATTGTCTAACTATTGTTTTGTACATGTATACATACAAATATTAAAACTACTGTCAATCTCAAACGTTCATTTATATTTTAAAAGTTGTACACTTACTTGCCCGCCCATTTATTCATCTGTGAAAGAAAACGATTATAACTAATCTCTTTCTCTCTCTGTCCCTGTCTCTGTGGCTAGGAAATGGATGAAAGTGGATCATGTAGGGTCCAATGGTGGATGATGGAAAATAAGTCAAAACAAAATGTTTTCTTTATTTTTTTCCATATCTTTTATGAGTTATAACAAAACTTGATTCAATTATACATTTTGTTTTGGCCTTTCGCTTTCTAGCATTCACATCCTTAGTTTCCTTTTGTTCTGTACTGAAATGGGTGGTATGGGGTATTTTCCATTTCGGAAAAAGCGGCCCACAGAACGAAACGTTGAAGTACATAATATTGCATTGATAGATTCAAAAAGCTGTCGATTTCATTTTTTGTTTCAATCTATGTAATTTCCAATCAGAAAAACATGAAACTTTTTTTTTTGTTTTCTCCTTGTATCGAATGTATCGGGAAATGTCGGGAAATACTACAGGTTTTTTAGTCTATAATACAAAATAATATAGTAATACATTACAAGAGGTTTGAACTCCTCTCTTTTTTATCGGTTGGTGCTGTGTGGTATAGTTTTTTCGGTGCGCGTATGTGTTTTGAACAAGTATACATATGTATATTGTACCTGTGCACTGTATCTCTGTATTGTTGATTGCTGAGTGAGTGTTGTTGTACAAGGCGGCGGCAGGATGATGATGAGGACGTCGGTGGTGTAAATGTCTAAAATCTCTAATGGAAGAGAACCTCCTGCAGACAAGAGTCAATTGTGAGCTCTAGTTGAGCTCACCAGGTAGAAATGAGCCATTGGCCATGGAAGAATCACAAAAAGCAAAAAGTCCGTCTCTTTCTCTTTTCGTCTCTATGCATCTTTTCTGTGTTTATTGATCATTGTATTGTAGAACATGGGATAAAGCATTGCAATGCATTGGGAAATTGCCATAAGGCACTGCGGAGAAATACACGCATCGTGTATTCAGGAGCAAAAGAAGGGGTAACACAAGGCAACACGAACAACGAGCAACAAGACGTAGAACAAATCATTTGGTATTATAATGTATCATTATTACATTATCATTATTATATTATCTTCATCCACTTTACATCCTCTCTTCTTCATGAGAAATAAAAATCTCAAGAGACACTACAAAAAGAGAGACAGGGGTTTTATTGAAGGGAAAGGATCCCACTAATTATCACCATTATTAAACATTAACAAAAACATGACTCGAAATCGTTGAACATTGAAGACTGGGATGTAATTCATTTGATTAAAGAGTAGATGATATTTTGCTCTGTTTTTTCTCACTTCATCCTTCCTTTCTGCTATACACATACCTGCATATTGTAAAGAATTATTTTGTAACTGCAGTTTTACTGAGAAAATGTATTTATGTATTGGCTGTCCCCTATATTGACTATTGACGGTATATGTAGTTTTATTCAGCTGTTTTATACTTTATGTATATGTGTATGTAAAAGACGGACAATCAACCTAGGATAAGACAAATCAAAAATCAAATTAAAGCAATGCTATAGCAAAAAAATTCGGCATTTTATAGAACATGAACTAGACGATAAACTTTAATATGAAGAGAAAAGAAGGAGCGGAATATCTTCTATAATATAATTTCATTATGTTACCGTTTCTTTTCCTTTCTTTTTTGCGTCTACACGGACAAGTCCTCGTGTAAAAAGTCCAGCAAAAACATTGGCTCAACTATTCCTTTGATGTGTACATCCATTCATTTAACTCTCTCAGCCATCAATGATTCATTCTATTGTTTAAACTCCTAATACATGCCAAACTCCTCAGTTGACTTCGTTTATCCTACTCTCCGTATTTTCTTCCCTCAAACTTTCAATGAAGACGAAATTCGAATTCCTTAATTTTTTCTGCCATATTTTTTCCCCAAATTATAAATTACAATCAAAAGCATTCGGATGGTCCACGATAATAATGTAGAACTCGTGTGAAATGTAAGTACACACATATCCACAGATATAATTGATAATAACAATAAGGAAGTCTTGTGATCTGCAATATAAGGTTTAAAATTCTCATTTATATAATAATGTAAAACGCAAACAATCAGTCAACTCTGGGATAGAGAGTTCTATAAAAATTAAGTTAATACATAAAATAACAAATAACACGGAAAATTTGACACGTATTTGCCCCTTTACCATTTAACTTGAAGATCTTTTTTTTCTTTCCCGTTTGATTTTGATGGAGCCGTATGAGAATGAACACGGAGCACAGTATATATAAAGTATAGAGAGATTGCATGAAGACCGGAGACAGTGTAATACGGAAAATGTATCTGAAAAAACGAAAGAAAAGAGTCAAGACAATGTAGTGTATCATCCGGATAATTTGTTGCATGTACAGACTGTACATAATATGTATACACATTAAACATGTATGTACTAATTCACAGTCTATCTAATGTGTAATATCGGTTGTATTTGTGTGTTTGACTAATGCACACACATACATGTATACAGATGCATGTGGAAAGTCGAAGAAGAAGAAGAAGACTCGGACGATTTCTCACGCTTCAAATCTCTCATAATGGAACCCCTGGTGTTGTAATGAATTGAATGTCCGTGTCAAAGGGCAATTGCTACCACTCGAAATCTTCTCCCGCACTATATACATGCATCCCACAAATCACGCATGTCTATAATCTATATACACATATAAGCATACAAATATGTATACACATGCTTATTTTGTATTGTTGCTGTTAACTCTTTTATCAGCAGTTATTTTATTAGGGCCAAAGAGACAGGCAAAGGAAAGTAAAGGTAAAGTAAAGCAATCAGTCAACTTTATTTTACTTTTTAAATTTTCTCTGCACACACTACATACACGGAGGCCTTTGTACATTTTCCAGCTTTTTAATTTCCCCCTATATATACATACCTTGTCCTTTCCTCATTTGAACCTTGCTATTGCTATGTATACATCTACAATATGGTACAATATTATAGAGATTTTATACAAAATTCTTATCCTATCTGTGTATATGTATGTATAAAAATGTGGACACTATCTGGAGGTGTCTTCCTTTCCCTTCTTGTTTTTGATTTTTCTTCTCCTCCTTCATTCTCTTTATTTCATGGTTGTTTATGTGTAATTCAACTGGCGGAGGAGAATGTAATAAGCAAAAAACATGACAATCATTTGATAAAGGACGGAGAAGCAGGAGAAGAGTTAATAGGAGCGAGAGGTAGATAGAGGAAGAAAGAGAGAGAAAAGTCTCATACCTTATGGATTCTCTACCTGTCTCATAATACAGAAAAGAATTCATCATTTCTGGATGTGTGTGTGTGTGTGTGTACAAGGAGAGAAGTATCAAGTCAAGTAGTCGTCAAAGTATAATAATGTAATAATGATGATGAAAAAGAGACGGGGGTAAATTTTATACGTAACGTTTATTAAGTGCAGGTAATGCTTGTCTAATACGATGTGGACTCTACCGTCTCTCCACTCCACATACATATTATAAACATAGACAATAAGGGACTTTTTACACGAATAAAACTCTCGAATTGGAAACACGATAGAGTCCATTAACTGTGTATCAAACACTGGCCAAACTTTTGTGTTCAAACGAACAGCAGCAGCAGGAGCAGCAGCCAGTTAGTCATAAAGCCTAATTCCAAATTCTAAACGCACATATTACCCTACGCGAATCAGAATATCTGTAAACTATTTTGTTCCTCTCGCGTTAAGGGAAACTATCGTATACACAACAAGATGAAACGAGTGGTACAGGTATCATTATTGCTTGACTCCATGTACGATACGTACGAAACGAACGCTGATGCTAAACAAGTTAACTTTAGGTTGGGATAGATTGAGGAAAAAAGTCAAAGAGAGAAAAAAGTTTAGTGGGCTCCATATTGTTCTTGTATTTTGTTTTCTATTGTATCTTTTTTTCTCTGTATATGTATACATTCTATGGTACATTGTGTATTGTTATTGTTACATTGTTGAGGCAATTATGACGATTTTGTGTTAAACCAAATTTAAAACGAATTTACAATTTACAATTCGTAACGGGTGGACTCTCGAAAATTGAACCAAACCTTTTTCATAGACATCAGCAAACAGCATTAGCAGCAGCAGCAACAACAGCATCACTTCCACTTCACTATAATATACAAGTTAATATAGACTATTATGCTCTGGCATTCAACATAAACAATGAGACATATTATTCTATATCTATATGTATCCGCGCATGTACTTACTTATGTGCACTTATCTCGGCACGTTTAAGCAAGTATGTACATGAGAAATTAATATTAAAAAACACTATGTGATGCCGACATTGATATAATAGTATAATGTATAATTTGATATGAAAGAGAGGTAAAAAGGTATCATTCCATATCACACATTACACACCGTCTTCTCGTCCGTCTCTCTCTCTCTTTCTCTCTCTCTCATAAATTCTTTTACACATAGTCAAGCGTATTACACAGAAAATTATAAAAAAATGTAGAAAGAGAGGAAAAAACAGTAGTCGTATTATAGTAAATGGACCAAGAAACACATAACAATGTATATCAAAGCGGAGCTATTATCATTATTAGATACACATCACACAGTATGTAAAATATATGCAATATGCATACATAGAGACATGCAGTACGGCAGCAAACGTCTAAAAACTTATAAATTACAACAATAGTACGTGAATCAAATTTTCGATAAAAATTCTCTGCTCGAGTGTTAAAACTATATTAAACATATAATAGGATAATGACAATGCAATGCACCGCAACTAAAGTATAAAGTCATATTATATCATTATATTGGATTATATTTTGTACTTCATATTGTATACGTGTACAAATTGATGCAACACACAATGTTCAATTTATTTATGAACAATCAAAAAAAGAACGTGATTGATGTGGATATTTAGTAGACACAGAGGACTGGGGAATTAAAAACCAATTTAAAGATGTAAAACCCCACTTTCTTTTGTTATAGTTCCTCTCATTGCATTATTATCTGTATGTATGTATATACTATAGATTATAATTTTTCTGTCTCAAACAATAACCATGCAAAGAATTCATTTGAGAATCGAGGCTACAGAATATGTAATTTGACAAATTCCTATAGATTAATTTCTTGGTTAGCATATTTAAAGTTCTAAAAGTAACCATGTACTTAACCATTAACCACTACATATCAAATATCCTCTTTATTAATTCTTTACATTAATTAAAATTAAACTAACCAGTATAATCACAGCACTAATAATAACAATAATTTTGTGCATTCATTAATCACAGATGAGAAACACGAGAATGATCGCCAGCGTACCTGATCTTTATTGGCTGTCTTTTTGATCACTTTATTCATAGCCCAGGACAACACAGCTCCCTTACATTATATGTACAGTACGTTAAAGATTGCAAAGATCGCAATCAAATCCCCTCTCATATTAACTAACCACTAATGATGAGGGTGACCAAATAACAATGGGTAATTGCCATTTTATCCATTTTCTAGACTAAACACAAAGTTTGGTAGCGGAGGGAGAAAGAGAGACGGTCCAGTTCAAGGCTTTCATTGTATTGTATAACTACTTTGCGCTTTGTGTTCTGTCCTTTGTATTTTGTATCGCAATGCATTGCAATAAGGGATTGCATTGTATTGTATTGTATGTGTATTCAGTCAATATATATGTATATTGGCAGTGTACAGAGAGAGAGAGAGGAGCAAGAGCATTTTCATCTGTTATGTATAGCTGCAGTTGTTGTTGTCGTCGTCGTCGCCGTCATCTTTGCCTTTGTCGTGACTTTAATAATAAATCTTGGTACATATGGACGTGGATCTAACTGCTCGACGAATTAATTCAGAGAGGACAATTACAAGTTTTAGTGTATGAAATGCTATTTTGTAAAAATTACAAAATGCTTTTAGCAACCAATCAAAGTATAAATTTTATTATCTTGTCGTCCCTTCTCCCTTTTTCTTCAACTCCTTATAAGTACCTATATACCATTAACACAACACACTGTACGTACAGTATATGGAATATATTATGTACAACAAGTACAGTGAACAAACAATTGGAACAGAGAACAGAGAGAAAGGACTGAGGAAAGAGAAAGAGGGCCGACTGAGAGAGAGAGAGAGAGAGTCAGAGTCAAAAAAAGAAAATCAAATGAGGAGACCAGTAGCCTCTTCTTGTTCAGTAGCAACATCCTCTTTTACAACTCTCGACTTCCAATCTTCTTCAATCTCAGAAAACCGACCTGCATCTCACCCTCATATATGTATGTACCACATACATACACTTGTATAAAACTGTACAAAGTAGGATACAAACTGACAGTAGGTCGTCACCCGGAGGCCTGTTAAATAGATGGTATTCTGCATTTTGTATTATAGCTATATTTGCTACAAATCTCTGTCTATGTATATTATAATAATAAACCATCTTCTCGACATCACACGCTCATATAGTAATAATATCAATATGAATAAATCTACATCAGGCAAAGATGCTGCGATGATGACTTATTTAGCTTGTTGTTGGTACGCCCTGTATGTATCTTCTCTATTCCTAATTCGTCTTTCTTTTTTTATTGTATTTCGACAGATACAGATAGAATTCTAATCGATCGATTTTATTACAACCAAAATTTTTTGCTGTGAACTCAATCTTCTTTCCTATTTTACTCGCTCGTCTTGTGTCTTGCCAAAAAGCGTCTTATTAATGGTTTATGCCCTATGTATCGAAAATGTATGTAGAAAAAAGCTGACAAAAGGTGAAGCAAAGAAGGAAACGAGTCATCATAAAATTCATGGGGGAAACATGATGATAATGAGGAGCTACTGAACAGCTTCTGTCTGTAAATTGTTTGATAATTGTATAATATTTTCTTATTTGTATTTGTACAGCGGAGGCCTTTTTATCAACATTTTTACAATAACATAATAAAATATCTGGCAATCACTATATAAACTGTAAAGCTATTAGCATATTGTTGTTCGATATTTGATACGCACATTGACCATTAGGGGAGAAATCGTTTATAATTATTGTATAGTTTTATCAAAATGTCTGTACACAGTTTACATTTGATATTTTACTTAACAAATATTCAAACCGATTGAGCTTTTCGTCCTAATGAGAAATGCTGGGGAACACGGATGAGAACACAGAACACAGCTTAACGTTTTCATGCGTAAACTTTTTGTATGTATGTATATAAATGTATATGTATGTCTAGTAGGACCAGAAGCAATAAACCATCTTGATTATTTGATACAAAAGGTTAAGTTTGACCTTTCAGATGTCTAACTATGATATAATAAGTGCAAAATGGATGAAATATGAAATGCACGTATAGTGACTTCCTAATTTCCTCAGTATGCACAAATTATTCATAAAATTGATGAGCCGAGAAAAGGGAAGAGGAGGAGAATCGCGCATGTACATACACATGTAATATTTATGCGTTAGCACTGGTTTCAACAGAGACACATTTTTCCTACGTACAATTACAATTACGTGGATATGGTATGAGCATAATTTTTACGCACTAAGTAATCCGTGTAATAGATACATCATTACACCTTTTTTGTGGCAGATCTCTCTTAAACTTTGCACACAAGGCGCCTTCATATATATTATATGCGTGTATGTGTGTATTTTCAATTTTTCATGATCAATGCACTTTTTGTTTACACCTTGAAAAATTCAGCATTTTTCTGTTCAGTAGCATGCTTGAAATAATTAGTGAGTATTACATTATATTAAATGCACATTTGTTGTCCATTTTGATGGATTGTCAAAGGGAGGCGGCGGACGAGGACGACGAATACGAATACGATTGAGATGAGATAACATCTGCTCCTTACATTTTCCGCCTCAGTTACAGATATATATTCCAGCTCTTGTCCTTCTCCATCCTCCTAAGTTGTCTAGCTCCAGCTCATCTAGCTTGTGTGTCCTGTCTGCCTGGTAAATTAAATTTTCACGCAGCATAGGATAGCCCCATCACACTTTTTATACATATCATTCATACTCATTACTCATATTATACATAATATGTATAATACATATTATGATACATTACACATTATGTGCTGCAAGTAAAAAGTTGTACACTGTACACGGCCAGACAATTATAATTATAATACAAATAATCCGTAATAATATATAGAACAAATATCTAGGGAAAAATTACAAAGTCAGGGAGTGGAAGTTGAGACGAACAAGTACATAGAGAAACAAGAAAAAATTGTCGCTTTGTCTTTTCCTCGCGCCAGTCTCAATTCTCAATTCAATTCAATGCCATCATAGTAAATAAATATATAGCATTAGTACGTACAATACAATACGTAACGTGTATGTGGTGGTGGCGATGACAGTCATAAGAGAAAAAGACAAAAAGGAAAAGGGAAAGAGACGACGAAGGCGATGACGCTTTTCCGAATAAAAGATTGACGAGTTGAATAAGATAAGTTACTTAAGCTGGCGAGTGTACTCACATTCAGTGAGCCAAGTACACACACACACACACATATACGTAGACAGTGTACATCCAGTAGTAGTCGAGACTTTTGAAAGGAGGCGAGAGGGAAAGAGTAGGTGTGCTGCTTGTATTTGTATTTGTGCACTAACCATTTACTCCCCATTAGTATGTAGTTAATATGGGCAAGAAAAACAGCCTCACTTGTTATTTACTTCTTGGTCTGCACCTTCCAGTTCTAATTTCTGATGGCTTCACTTGCTCTCACTGAATAAAACGTAATATGTAGCTAATATCTCTATACTCATCCAACGTCGTCAACCGTTCTTCTGGATTCTACTGGATACTGGATGCATTGCTCCTCTCTCTCTGTATAAGTACATAAGGGATAACTCGTTATTCTATACATATAGTTTTATCATGTTTAAAGGGAGTCTCTGTTTTCTTTCTTTCTGTCTCTCTCTCTTCTTGCCTCTCTGGTTATCATTCTGATGATTTTGTTCTTGTAAGGATGCCTTGAATCTATTATACCAAATAACAAGACGAAAAGTAAATTGAAACTACCAAAGGACGAATGAAATATAAAACACACAAGAATCAAGACTGCTTACATATGTATTACTTCATACATGTATATTACTATGCCTTCATACATACAAAATGTGTGAGTAGTGAAGCATGCTGCATAAAATAAAATAAATGTGCCTGCCTACCTATAATAAACGCCTGTAAACGAGAGAAGCGGTCGAGACGACTAGTGCGATGGACTTTATCAACTTTATATAATATGTATACATTTATTTTTTATACACATGCATACAAAATGAATGAAAAAATGATTCAAAAGGCTGTGACAAGAGAGGCGAGAGCCTCTCATTTCGAATGTTGAACTGCCTCGACTTGACTTTTCTATCCAT
>JAQIVE010000381.1:0-39226 GCA_034698285.1 Sminthurinus bimaculatus | reverse complement strand
AACTATATAATATATTAATGCACACAACATAAATGCGAAAAAGTACCCATTCCATCGTACAATGTGTAATACATTGAGGGCAGCATAACACAGTTCTGTTGACTCACATACACCCACACGGTGGAACAAAGGCTTGTGAAAACTGAAAACTGTTTTAGAGAAATCGTGCACGTACTTTGTCCATTTCTCTTCACATGACTTCCCTCATGACTCTTCATCTCCATTAAAGCACAATGTACATTTTATACCCGTATATGTACGTACATCGTACATACATATGTATGCCCCACACTCTCACATTGTCAGAACTCACATCACATCACTCGTCCGAAAAGAAAAATAGAAGCGGAGGAAGACAAGGAAAAACAAGTACAATTATGAAACTTGTTCCTTCTCTCCTCTCGCATCGTTATTCCCTTTTTATATTTCACTCCCATTTTATTTCCATTCTTTCATCATTATTAACTCGGGAATCCAGAGGGAAATATTAACGTTCACATATCTCCACTATATTATACTATACTTCATCATCATCATCATATGGGCTCATGTTTAAATTCATGACAGTTATCGACGTTACACTCTTTTATTTTTATATCCACAGAACCTTCACTAAAATTTTACTTTATTCATTCTTCATGTGCTCACATATGTGAGTTTATCAGAATTTTAGGTGGCAGACTGAATTAAAATTTACTGAAACATGGTTTTCTGCTACAAATTTTAATATTTTCCTTATGCATAAAATTACCAACGCGTGTACTATTAAACTATTCCAAGATGTTTGGCACGTTCCAACAGTTTGACCTAAATATTGCGTAGTTTTGTGCACCTACGGTTTTTAGAAACCTTGTTGTATCCTCAAAAAACAAGTTCTGTGTAAAACAGAGGAACAAAAGCCTCATTTTGAGAACCACGCAATTCAACAATTTATTGAAAAAATAAGATATAAAAAGACAAGACGTCGTCATCGCTTTTATAATATTATTATTTCCTGGGTGCAGGGGAAAAGAAACGGCGAAGTACAAAAACTCTTTTCCTCCTACTGTCTTCACACCTTTCACTTTTACTTTCCTTTTTCTTTGTTAACGATAACACAAGCTTGTATGACATACTAGTGGAGAACTTGTGTGATGGTAGTAGTGAAATAAACATTGGTACATGAGTACCTAAAGAGGGAGCGAGCCAGCATAAATTCATGACATTCCGACGAAAATTCAAAATGGCATTTTTTAAACACCCCCTCCCCCTTTGCATGGCATTTTAGGGGCTTTAATGAGCGTAGCTCCGCCCCCTTTCAACCTAGACTCATCAAAATCGGAGGTTTTCAGCGTACATACAGGACAATTGCATAGAAAAAAACCCCAGGTCAATATGACTTCCCGTTGGAAAGATATGGCGAACGTCACAGACAGACGGACAGACAGACAACATGATAGAATAAGGGAAGCTCGCTTTGCTCGCTACCTAAAAGTAATAATAATAATAATATTATGAGACGCCAAAAATGATTTACCATGATAGCAAGTACGTGTCGAGTTGTAGGTCGTAAGTTGTTCTAAATTACGTAATACACATACATATGTATACATACGTCTATACATGTATACAGTATACCCACAAACAAGTAAAGACACCTTCATCTTTTCTTTTCCGTGTTTGAAAAACTACGACTATGACTAACAGCCTTCGTCTTATTTTATTATTTTATATATGTTTAACTACGACCTTTTTCTTTCACCCCTTCCGCTCCTCTCTTTCCCTTTCTATCCAAGTCGTGGATGGATATTTGAGAAGAATGAATATTACACACAAAGAGGGATATAAATACAGCATGTTCAATGTACATCCACAGTTCACGAGGATGACAGCCGGGACAAATGCCTTGTATTATTATTATTATTTATATGAAATGCGTGCGTACAGCGTCCAACTTCCATTATTATTGTCATTATTAATATTATTACATGGGAAAGACATTTCAAGCTTTGCAGAAAGGAAAAGTTCTCACAAGAGAGGGAACACATACAACATAGAAGTTGTCGAAGTAGTACAAGAAAATAAGTGTACGAGTATCTACCTACACGAGCAAGAAACACGATTTCATGTTCCTTTCCTCGCATTTGAGATTTTCAAATTGGAGGATTCAAGTAGTTTCCGTCCATTAAGGATGCTGAGCAGAATTCATTTTTACTTCTCCCGATTTCCCCGCAAATTCAGCTGCTCCCTTTTTTAAAGCAACATTAAACGACATTTTAAGAAGCTTTAGATAAAGGGATTGATCATTTTTTTCTTCAAAGCTAGGAGACTTACACAAAATAAAATAGTCCGTTTGTCAAAATATTATGTAAAAATATGGGCAATCTATGGCAAACCTCTTGAATCATTTCGATATATTACAGTGAAGAGGAAGAGAAAGTCCATTTATCATTATTAGTACGGCGGCTCCTATTTTATATGGCAGATTATACACCATGCATAATTCGTATGCATATACATATTCGTATTCCCATCCGTATTTGAAGGGAACATTAAAGTGAATTGGAATCACTCCTCCATTTTATGAGACCCATTAATCATGCAACATCTACATAATTGGGAGCATGACATTCGGGTCCGGACAAACAGGCATAACATGTGTACGTGTATATGTATGTATATATGCATGTGTAGATTAAAGAATGCGGAGTATAATCTCGCTAGGTCTGTATGCATCTATGTATATAGTAACTTGACATACTCCCCGCTATCAACACCAGTATCATTGTTATCATCCTCCTCTGGTGCATGTATGATGTATGTATGTAAATATGTATATACATATCTGGTAGCTACACGCTATACGTCTTTTTCGGCAGAAGAAGACCCAAAACGCACACGTTGATATCGTATTAATGCCCGTGTTAACACGTCCAACTCTCGCGCTATAATTTATAGGAATTAGTCAGTGAATGACCATAAGAACTGGTGAAAATGAGTTGACAACGACGACGACTTGACTTTACTCATTTCATTGTCAGTCGACTTGTCAATACTTTCCTTATACGCATTTATGCATAGGTATGGGTACCTATAATATGCAATTCAACTTTCATACAAATGTATCTAATACATCAATTGTACTTTTGAGTAGGTGCGTGAGAAAACACGAGTAAACTTTAGTGTAAGTTCAAGTTAAAGTTGAAAGTTGAGCACACAGTTGAACAATTTATGGGAAAAGAGACCTTGTTCTTGAGTTAATTATCCGGAGAAAATATGAACAAACCCTCCATTGTACAATGTACACGCTACACAAAGTTTGACTTATATTCCCATTTCCGTTCAATATTAAATTCATGCATATCGGTATTTCCGATTACTACTGCTCCTTACTACTATGTTCTCCTGTTATTATTGCTGCTGGTTAAAATTGCTGTTGAAAACACGAGTAGAAATTATACACTTAAAATATTGGTGTATGTAATTGTGTGGGTTTAAAGTGTAGCTTTATGAGTGGCTTTGTCGACTCCAAACTTGCTTGATTTCAAAGTAAATTAGTTTGAAATTTGCATTTAACTAGGTACAATCGTTTTAGTAATTAATTGGGATATTCTTCCTCTGTTCAAAGTTCCGTCTGGTACAATATGTAGCAGTTGGGTAGATTCACAGCATAAAAGTATAAATGCAAACTAATGCGGAAATTATAACTATTTACGTATATGCAATAAAAAAGGGGCTAGTAACGATAATCACGAAAAAATAGGGCCTAGGACGAAAACATTGTCAATTTTCTATACATCCATGGAGCTCACTATTTTGCTATGAGATTTGGGAAATTTTCGATTGTTTTCCTCATATTTTTGTATTAGTTGACCTCAATAATATTGTTTTAGGGTCATGGTGCATTTTTACTCCTGTATTTAACGAGGAAATGAATGTGCAATCATTTGCGCATCCTTATGTGGGCCCATTTCCGCTCGTAATTATTATTACTGCTACTACTACGATTCCTAGCTTTTTCCATAGTAAGTTTGGTTTTGGGTATATAGTATTTACATACAATACATACATATATGTGTGTATAGAAAGACGTGATTGTGGTTTTCTTGCTCTTCCTTATTTGTAAAGTATCGACTATAGCAAATTGGAAGGGTATATCGCTATCATTCGTTCATTATACCGAAATACAGCAAGCAGCCGGTTCATATATTCATACATATTATACAAAGAGAAAGATGTATTGTAATATTATACAGACATGTATGTATATGTATATTGTGTATGTTTGTGTGTATTGTGCAGCCTTCATTGGCGTAAGTTATTTGAGGAAAGGTGGTGGTGTGGAGCTATCCATTATCCATTACAGCGTCTATTAGTTCAGGTAAAGTATTATTGGGACGTGGGTTGTATTAGTATGTAGTTACATATGTATATCAGTATAGCCTGGAACTCGAACCAAACCAACGGTCTTTTTGTGCATGTGGAGAGAGAGGGAGACAATTGAAGCCATTACTTATCCCCTCGGCTCATTGCTATCCTGGGGGAAAATTACAAAGCAAATGAAAGCATTTTGTCTTCTTTCTCCTATTCAAAATACATTGAACTTTTGTGTATAAATCTAGGAGCTTTGTTAGAGTTATTGCCTTGCTTGTGATTCCCCCCGCGGTCTTCATGGTCCTTCTCTACGTCACTTCTTTCTCGTCCTCTCTCTCTCTCTCTTTCTCTCTCTCTCGCTTTCTCCATTTTGTTTTGTTTCCGGGCCCTTCGGCATATTATTGTGAGTTGAGCTGAGCTGATGAATTTGCAGTTGTATTATTTATTTCGATGCATTCATTTATTCGTGTGAATACCTGTTTCGGAAATTAGTTGTACACGTATTTTATTTTATTATTATTTATGAAATAGAGAATTTGAAATTCCTTCTCGCATATTATAGTTAAAGCTTGGCAATAAAAAGGTTCATCATAAAAATAAAAAACAAACGAATTTTAATAGTGAAAGTCTGACAAGCTGTGGCATTGGATGTTGTGAGTTTAAAACCTTGCAAACTTTAGCATGAATGTACATACATATTATGTGTAAAAGTGTAAAAAATATTTGGTGAAGAAATTCTCCATTTTTCTCACATTATTGTAAAAAAATCCGAAAATTATATCCGCATTTTCCTGTCGGCTTTGCAACTTTTACTTTGCTCTATTCTTGTTTATACGATTTATTTCTTTATTGAAAAAAGTCTAGCGGAAAAATATGGGGCTTAAGTATGATTAGGGAACTATTTCGAAATTTCACTTCTACCCTACAGACTCAAGCTTTGGAAAAAATTAAAGCAGCAGCAGACTATAATACATACATACATACATACATACACACACATATAATAAATACACACTGTAGTTACAGTACACACTGCACAGTGTAGACTACGCCAGAAAGATAAAGTCTTCAATAAAATAAAACAGAAGAGAGAAACTCCGCCACATGATTTCCTTTAATTTTCTCCAGTTTTCGGCTTTTCCTTGCAAGTCTAGCTTGACTATGGGGTTGGCTTTGGCAATGGCTTTGGCTGCGCCTGTTATTTGTGGGGAAAAAATGATCCGAGTCCCACGGTATTAATATCAATCCTAAAATAATCTTTGGGTCTCATTCAAGGCGAGTTGGCTTGACTTGAGTTCACTGAAGGAGTTGAACCAAGCCAAGCAAGCCGAAAATTCTGAGGCGAAGACGAGCCCAGCAAAGACGAAGACAGGAAAAAACTGATGCAAAAGAAAGTATAAAGTATAAAAGGAAACGGGAAAGGGCAGAGTAATGCATACGTATATAGAAAGGAGAGGAGAGGAGAGGGAGAAAGAAGAAATAAAGGCACAGAAAGGGAGAACAGAACGTGACGAGAATTTAGAGTCATGATATGGAATTGCAAAAAGGGAAACGGATTTTCATCGGGCATCACATCGCATCGCATATCGCACCGTGGCTTCGTTCCGTCCTTTCTGGCTCCTTGTTCGTGCACAACTTTTTCTTGTAGATTGGGCCTTGATGTGGTTCCATGAACTGACTGTGTGGACTGCGGGCTTTGGATGACGACTGTACTTACTTACTTACTTACTTACTTACATTGGATACGAGAACAAGTACAAGAACAATATACAGTGATGATGATGTTCCAGGAATAAAGTAGAGAGAGTCTCGGCTTCAACTTCAAGTTGGACGTACTAGTAATAATAATAATAATTATTATGATTATGATATCGCGTACGTACCCCAAATATGAAGGAGAAATGATGATGTTCTCCATAGATTACACAGGCTTTCATTCTTCATTCTGTACATAGAATTCAGTACTCAGTACATCTCCGTATTAGTTTTCCAGCCAGGTACAACTCTACTGATATTTCTTATAATAATTTACCCCTTTATGCACCCTAACATAATATTTGGCATGTCCCTGGTTCGGTGGTCGTGGTCGTGGCTGCGGCTCTGATAATGGAAAATGAGCGACACAACATGAGCGTGAACAAGAACATACATATGTAGACATCTAGTTGTTCTTATTCTATTTTCCATTTTGCTCAATGTTTCCCGTTCTTTTACTCCTCGTCAATCGTCTTGCTTTGTCCTCTTTACCTTTGTATTCTCAAACTTTTACCATAAATAAATATACATGTACATATAGTTATGTATGTATAATGTATAATAGTACACAGTACAATTGGATTGGATTGGCAATCGTTGTGAACACTGAAAATTGTGTGCATTTTTACATACATACGTATGCATGCAATTGTACTCTATCGTGTGTATAATGGTGGTAGTTTTAGTTGTTGTTGAATGTACTTTATACTTTGTAGTCCTGGCATTCTTACTTTCCATCACAGACAGAGCCAAATATGGATTTTTATTTGCGTTTTCTGTTCCCATTGGAAAAATGAGCAGTGGGGGTTCGCTTGGAGCAGGCATTTTTCATGTTGATTCCAAAGGTTGTCGACTGAGTTCATTGAGTACTTTTTCACAAACAGTTTTTCCACGAAAAATCCCTGGATTTAAGAAAACATGAAAGGAATTTGGATTATCAATATTGATAACCCAATTTGTCATCGAGTCATGCATGCATGCATGTCGGGCTTGGGCCAGAGTAAACCAAACCCAACCAAACCAAATAAAACCAAGTCAGGCATGAAGTTGGTGACATGACATGGACTTCATGTTGATTTAGTTTTGAATTGCATTGTGTGTATAGTATAGTGTATATATACGCTTTGTATGATGCGAAAATACCTTTTATCTCAATGTAAATAACTGTATATAAATATTAAACATCATTGAACGGAAACCCTTTGCTTTGAAAATCAAAAATCTTACGGTACAAACTGTAGTAGGTAATTGTAATTAAATTATCTACTTTATTGGTACAAAACCTCTCTATAATATGTTCAACAGTTTTTCAACTTCTATAAACAAGTATGAAGCTTCCTGCTTTACATTTTAGATTTGACCATTCAACTGTTATAAACTGTAATACAATTTTTTCCTCGTATGAATATAACTTGGACACATACACATATATACGTAATATTCAGTCTGTGAAAAAATAGTCAGACAGCGACCCAGACAATTTTCCAAAATAGGGAAGAACAAAGGACTCGCTGGAGAATGAATGCCAACTTTTGCTTTTCGACATCTTCTCGTCTGCTTTGCAACAGCAGCCACAGAAATGAAAAAACAATTGGCGATACCATGACAATGGTGATATACATACATAAACATGGCCAAACAAGTTCAACGAATTCACGTGGACTTCCCGGATTCTCTCTCTTTTTGTCTTTTGTCTTTGTAGGCCACCTTTGTACTTGAGTTTTCCACGTTCCTGTCCCCCGCTTTCTCTTGTAAACTGCAGGTTGCTCTCTCGTGTACGAGTACATTCAGTCAGTTGCACATGTTAAAAGAATGCGAATTCCAAACATAGGCAAGGCAAACCAAACAGATAAAAACATTGAGGTGGAATCTGGAAGCTGAGACGAACAGACTGTTTTGGTGTTCCGGAACAAGTTTCATCGCTTGGCTAACCAAGTCAAACTGCGGACTGTCACAAACTTTTAAAATGTGCACCTACGCTCACACACACATGACATATAGATAACAACCCTCACCTAGGCTCGTCGAGCAAGTGTAGAGTGTGGAGCAAGTTGCACAACTACTACTGCATAAAAGGCAGACACCCTTGACAATGTTTGCATGGGATGCACACAGAGATGAAAATAACTCAAAGCACAGGAAATTGCACCGAAATACATGTTGGAGTTTAAATGTGTACCATCAAACTACCAGCAGCTGAACAAAAATAGGAGTGCAGGAAAACCTTCATAATCGCAATCAAGACTCAAGGGTATAGGGGAAAGACGGAGGGAGAAGAAGGTTTGATAAACAAGAGCACATGGAGTGGTGCTTTTTTGTCTAACAAACAAACAAATGCTCCCACCATTCTTGGAAGGCAGAAAAGGGCAGGTAAAAATCTCCACGATGTGGCATTATGATACAGATTAAAATCTGAAGGTCAAAAAAAATCAGTGTGAAATAGTATTAAAATTTCCAGAATTTTTACTTTCACTTCTTATACTATTACAAGCGTAACCATTTTAAAGCACTTTTTTAAACTAGGAAAACTGAGAAAAATTGTAACAACCCCACACATCATAAATATATGCGGCTTCACAAGTGTATAGTTTTAGTAGGACGAAAAAATCTGCTCGCTCTCCACTCCCAACGGAGAAGGATTGGTTTGATGGAAAAAATTCATACATGTAATATACAAGAACGTGCACATGACTACCCGCAACACAGCACAACACAAAGAATACTTACATAAGTAAGTAGCAGTTTGCCAAAAAAAATATCTCTGCTCTCTACCTATTCGTATCCGTATTTTTTGTATTTGTATTCGGATTCGTGTTCGTTTTCCTATACTTTCTCCCAAGTTACCCATGCACTTGAGGGAAAACCTGCTGCTGAACTGAAGAGGGAATTGAGGAAAACATCATGAAAATGAAAGTAAACGTTTCCCAAGTACCCAAGTACGTGATCACAGTCGAGTAAACCTGGAATCATGTATATAATATGTATGAATTTGTTGTACACATCATGGCCACGTTCATGATCCTGCTCGCGATGCATCATGTGTATGAATAAATAGAGACACAAAGGAAAAATGGAAACGGGGGAAACACAACACACTAAGTTTTATGTACATTGTACATGGAACAAAGGTATTTTTATAGTGGAACGCATATAGAGTACAAAACGTTCATTCCTGTTACTACAATATATATAATATATAGTAACCGTTCCGTTCAATAGATACAAATTTCACATGCCTGAGCGCAAAATTATGGACAGGAATTCAATTCTCTGAAACAGATTGAATTATTGACTGGCTTCTGTGTCCTGGAATGGAGTTCAGTTGCCTTTATTGTTTTTGCATTTTGGCTCGACTTTCCCCGTGCAATGGTCTGTGCTTAACCACCGATGAAAATTAGGGGTTTCAATCTATTGAGGGCAAAGGGCAAAATGTTAATATGAATGACAAAATATCAATGGCATGCTACATTACACAATTCAGATCCATAATGCCCATCTATGAGAACGCGTACAAAGGAATGCAGGCATGTAAAATGTACATTGTACAATCTACAAGCAACAAATATTGCTTTGTTGACCTAAAATTTTCAGATACTTTTTATGATTTTATCATAATTTTACGGTTCACTTTTGAATTTAAATACCTTTGACTTAATCTTTAGTAAATCAGAAAATGGAAGTTTGGCAAGGAAAAACTTCTTTTTCTCATTTGCATCTGCATCTCAATGTTAGCGGAAATTTTTTGAAGCTCGTTTCGATTTCGCAAAATAACAAAAGCTGCTTGTATTGCATGAATGTCGAAGTACGGACGCTTCACATGAGCACTCTTTCATAGTAATAAACCGTAGTTTACGAGCTCCAAAAAAGATACCTAATTGTTTCCCATCTGACCGCGGTTTTTCTCCTGCACTTCTGCTGGTCGTTAAATCCCCGCTTAACTTCATCTTGTTTATGGCTTATTTTCTGGAATCAGACTCGGATTCATATTTAGATCCAGAATCACAATCCGAGTGGAATAACAACTGAAACAGAAGTGATGCAAATATTAGGGGTCAGAGCACCACAGCACAGACTTCATGTATCAGTAATGGCTACGCTACCGAGGGTAGGTCAAGAAGTTTTGGTCAACCTGCTTATTGACTATCCAATAACGTTTCGAAAACTGTTTGAACTGTTCTATGCATTCTGATCCCATTCAAACATCATTTTCTCATGTTGTACGTCCAACGTGTACATTATCAAAAATTTTACTGTCATAAATGCAAGCTCCAATAACACATTCGAAATTGAGTAAAACGTCTTGTACAACTCTCGACATGGTATCCAGTATCCGCATCGTCTGCACCGAGATCGAGATTGAGATTATGTGAATATCGCACAAACAGTTTGGGCATGAGAAAGGGTATTGGGTTAAATTTAAATGGCAAGTATTTACACGCGAGTGTACTTGGCAACCTATAACATCTACTATGTATGTATGCTGGCACAGCATCACGGCTAGCGGTATGTGTTTGTTCTTACACTGCATGAGCATAATGTACATACTACATACACAGTATACTTATGAACACGCAGATTGGAAAGAAAAGCCTCCCATTTCCCAAAGCCAATAGTCGACATTAGTGTCGAGATGAACTGATGGAGAGCCTTCGTAACACACATTTATGCATGCATATTGCATATGTTTGCATGTATGCTATTCCCGATTTTCTCCATTCAACTCCCTCCACTTCTGTGGTCTACACTGGCATTTTATTCGGAATTTAATTTCCATTTGTGAGTTTGGGAAACTCCAACAGTTCGCAGTCAACCAGCCGAACCAACCAACCAACAAGGCTCTTGACTAAATCGTTGTAGGATCGATTTGACTTGGATAAGACCATCCATACATACATAATACATACACATACACATACCATACACAAATTAAACACAAATAAGCTACCTAAGCTATAGTATAGATATTAGTTATAAATTCTACTAGAATGAACACGAGTTTTGGAATTCCGTTAAAAACCATGGGTATATTCTATGCTTCCATATACAGTGCTGTGTGCTTTTACTTTCTTCACAGTTTTTCATCACATATTGGGTATATTGGCTGATTTCTAATTCACATTTGCTTTTGCATTTGCTTTCTCAAACTCCGTTTCAATACTTTGTAAGCGGAACCACAAATTTCCTGAAAAACCTGAAAAGCTACCTTTCTCTTTTGTTGGGCTAGGAAAGAGAGAAAGCAAACGATTGTGTGTAAACGATGAATTAAACAATGTTAAATGAGCGTGAGAAAACGAACGTAAAGAGTGGACTCATAGGGCAAAGCAAAAAGACCACAAATGCCCATAAAATATTTGCAACGTGTCGCCTTTTCACCTTTGGAAACGGTGGGAACTGTATATTATTATATGGAGTTAAGTTGTGATATCTGCATTTGTTAAGGCTACTTACAAATTAGATGCTAAAAAGCCAACTTTAACCTGCAACAAAACCTGTGCAAATTTTAAGCCACAGTCATTTGTACTATTGTGAAATTAGAATTTTTAAAACTGCATAAAAAACAAGGTCTAAAAATATATATCATTCTATGTACCGCATGCATTCAGTTTGAGTGGATAACGAATGAGAAAGAGACAGCTGGTGTTTGGTGTAGAAGCAGCCTTAATAATGGTTCCAATCTCTCCCTGGGGACCTCGTTATTTTAGCTGTAGTAATTACAGGTATTCCCCATTGTCTTGTAACTAGTCTGGTCGGAAGGAAATTTATTGGTGTAGTTTATTGCAGTTGAGGCCACCGGTAAATAATCTGCTGTGGTCTTTTTTGAATTGGCAGTCTTTATTTAGATACTCGTTTGAAAATGGAGGAAACAGTTTTACTACCAAGTTTAGATTATCAGACGTTCAATGGTCGGCTGGTGTTATTGTGCCGAGTGGTGTGGTTTGACCAGTCTAGGTTAATTTATTTGTCCACATACATTGGAAGTATTTCAATTGTGAATTCGATTCAATGCATCGGATTTTATCTTTCGAGGTTACCAACGTTTTGACCATCTACCTTAACATCACTGCAGGTAAATACATGCATACAATAGTTTCATATTGCATTGCATTTCCTGGCATTTCATGCATCGAATTTGTTTGTTTTTATACTGTGTAGCAATTTAGGTTGTAAAATCACAGCGTGGTGGTCAAAATAAAGTCCAGTAGTCGGATTGGAGATTGGAAAAACCAAAACTGCATAAATAAGCATACTTATAACCTAAAGTGAGGCTATACAAACACACCCTAATACTGTGGTGCAATATTTTGCGAAAATCTTGCCATTTTGAACATCAGCTAGACCAGCAAGATTTAAATGATCTAATTAATTCAGTTAGTCATGTTTTTCATGTATGTCGGCAGTTCAATGCTAACTTTTTTACCAGATTTTAGAAATTTCTAAACTTTTTAGCTTCTAAACCCCTTGCAAAACCTTTCTATTAATGAAGAAGTAGTGACTTAACCTTTTCCTTGAAGTCAGATATACACTGACGTGCAACAAAATTAGGTGATTTTGTTTTAATCAGTGCTTTAATAAGTTTTCTTGGCCTGCAGTTACGGCAATCAAAAGTGCATCACTTTGGCCTTGACTTGTGAATTAAATGGGATGAATTCTGTTTAATCTCTACATTTATAAGTTACTGCCAGCGTCAACCTCACAACCAGACAGTGCATACTATAATGAGTTGAAACTAAATAAAATTGTCCCATAAACCTAAATCCACATGAAATTTTGCATCTTTTGAGTGTAAATAAATAGCGAAATAGTGTTAGTTGAGCATCAAACAGAACTAGGATATTAGGGAAGAAGATTTACTCCTTTTAATCAGTACACTAGTTTAACACCCTCATCATTTCCACGTATGAATATACACATTGCACATCTTTACTTGTACTCTCTTCATTCTGCCAACTTCACATCGTCATAAAAAGCCCAAAGTTGAAAGTCGGGCAAGGGACGCTGAGCACTGAGCCTCGCTACATGTAGAGATTTGTATGTACGTACATACGTAGCATGAGGATAAATGAGAAGAGAGCAGTAAGATAGGATAGGACTGGGAGTAAATACAGTAGGTATAAACGATCCACTTATTATATTATTATTAGTTTAGACGGCAGATTTGAAATAACACCCTCGTAATAACAATAATGGCTGTGTAATCATGACAGTAGAGAAGGGAACTGGGCGGAAAGCAGGCCAGACTTGTATTGTATTCTATTGTTTCATGCATTTGTAGATACATTTGCACGATGAACATGGCTTTTTGCTGGAATTATGATATATTTATGGATTTCGAGGTTCTCTTTGTCTTTATTCTTCGCTTAGGCTCCCCTTCTCGTTTGCTGGCTCTCTTTGTTTGCCTTTGCCAAATCTACAATCAACTCTCTCTTACTCTCTCTCACACACACACAGAGTCGTGTATAAACACAACGGCTTTGTATTATATATGTACATCAGCTTTCTTTGGTTTTGCTATGAATGAATGCGAACGCTCTAAGTTGGTGTTGGTGTTGGAGCTGGACTTGAATTTGGATTTGGATTTGGACTAGAGGAAATTGTGTGAATTATCTGGTGAAAGTGGATTGGCGAGGAAAGAAATAAAGGGCGAAAAGGATAATAGGCGCAAGGTTTTATTTTTCCATTTCAACCATTCCCTCTCCCCTTCTCTCCTACATACTTTATTACCGTGTCAGCTTTTCACGCGAGTTTTACTATATGTACATATATGTATAATACGTATACATAATATAAGGCACATAATACATGTAGTTAGCTGGGAAAAGTCTGTGCTGAAAGAAAAGTAGAAAGAAAAGAGGTTATTTTCATTTTATTCGATTCAAACATAGGATGGAGAATGGAGAATGAAGCAGGGTGAAAGAGGTAAATAGTGGCGTGGTGTGGCGAGACGAGACGAGTGCTGGTTGTTGGTTGGGAATGGGACCAAGTGGTTCTCATTTTTATAAGGGAGGTTTGGCATTACATTTTATAACATTCAATTTTCAGCAAGTCAAGTCCTTTCGATACACATCTTCTCTGTACACTTGCCAGTTTTTGTTAGTCTCTTACAGTATCTACTTGAGAGACGATTGCCAATGCAAAAAACTTTGATTGTGACTTGATTCTTCTGACGATACCGAAGCTCTTGAATGTATCTTTAAGCTCAGTGTTTATATGTAGTATTTATGTCCAGGCCAATTGCTTACTTTCACTTTGCGAGCAACTTAAGTGCAAACGAGGTTCTTGCTTGCTTTTCCTTCCTCTTTCAGCTAGATGTGGGATTGTCACCGCGCTAGGACGATGAGAGCGGAAAAATGGCTAATGCTCTATGGCTAATACTGATATATGATACTATGAGCATACATAGATATTACGTACCTACATATGTGTACGCATGCTTGTGTAAACTCAAATATTGTGTTTTCAAGGTGATTTCGAGTTGCTAGATGCTAGATTTTTGACGCGCCGGCCAGGTCAAATAAAACCACAATTATTTTTTTAGCAGTCAATAAAAATGGCTCCATGGTTTAAAAATTTTTAAACTTTAATTTCCTAAAAAATGCCAAAACTACTTTTGTTTTTAAAAACAAATTATTAAGGAAATACAAACATCGGGGGTGGGATACCGAAATGCGAAAGAAGTAGCCACGTAACCTGAATACGCCAAAAACGACCCCAAAACATTCCAAACGGTTCTTAAATCCTTTAAACCAAGCTGAAATTATACCTGCACCATACATATATTATACAACTTGAGTTTCACTTCTTACAAACTTAAGACTATGGGTATCATTCCTGGTTTAAGTACTACCTTCAAAAGAGTTCTATTTCTTACGTCGTAAATGTATGTATGTATACTGTATACATTATACATACACACTACAAACATGTATAAATATATTGTCTTTGTCAATTTAACACCTTCCGCTTTTTTCTCCTGTATACTGGTGAAAAAGTGTTCCAAACCAAAAAATCCCTAAATTAAATCTCTTTCTTGCTTTCCCTCTTTCACATCTACTATCCGTTCACTACTTTCACCGTGTACAATCGCTTTTGTATTTATAAGGGTGAGATTCGAGATGCTAGAATTTTAGATTTCATCCATTCTATCCTTTTAGTTAGTTGCTTTAGCTCCTCTTTCCTTTGTGTCCTTTTGTCGTTGCGTACATATAAGTACTTAGAAAGTGGAGCCTGGAAAATAAAAATAAATTTATGCCTTCTTGGTAAACACGATTCCTTTCCAAAGCAAAGAGTCAGAGCTGAAAGTGGAACTAAAGACCTGAGACAAAGCAGGGAGAAAAAGTTATTTTGAAAATTTATTTTCCGGTTCCAAGCTGCACAAATGCCATTATCTTCGTCCTCTGTTTTTTTATGTTTATGTTTACTGTACTGACTGTGTGCAACTGTACACTTTACAAACAAAGAGTCAAAACAAGGGCAAAAATATAAATAAATAGCAGCATATCTTACAACATGTACACCACACACGTTTTGTCGTTCCAAACAATGCGGAACATAACATGACATACGAGGAGGCTATGACTGGAAAAATATGCATTATTGCCACAATTTCTTTCTGCCACTGTTAAATTGTCAACAAGGTTTTGCTCGTTTGTCTAAGGGATGAATTTAATTTGTTCCCTTGTTTAAAATTATGACTTCAAATACAATATTGTAAGATGCATATCGTTGACGAGGAAATTCATAAAATGGCCGTAGTACGTGGAATTCGAGGAATTCTCGGTTTTTCTTAAAATTCAATATCATACATACATACATGTTTTTTTATTGATAACTACTAAATCGGTCACCCTGGTTTCGGGATAACTACTTTGTCTTACTTAGAAAGATGGAAAAACAAAATATGGCGGTAACTAGGGGGAAAATACAAAATACCTACATACAAGAAACTCTGAAATTTTAGATGGTCACTGTCCATTTTCCAAGAAAGAAAGTAGAAACGTGATATCATATTAATGGGAGTAAAAAGACAAAATAAGTAAATAAATAAAAGTAATAACAACAATGTAAAATTTTTCATAAGAAGCGTGCAAATAAAGAGATTTATAGTTGGGAAAAAATGAGGAGTGAAATAACAGTCGCACTATCAACATGGGAAACTAACTGTAACTACTGTAACTCTGTCTGTAATGTGTTGGAGATATTTTTTCAATGTATTTTATCTCTTCCCCTCTCTTTCATAACACCAACACACAGGTTGAATGAGTTTTGCTCTGTTGGATGTCTTCTCGCAAACGTGTGCAGAAAGTTTTAGTATTTTCTCCCTGCTTAGTACTTTTTCTTCTTCTTCTTCTTCTGCTTCTTCAGGGAGGAAGCAGGGAATTGTTTGATTGTATCCGTCTAATATTTTTGTAAGGTATCCACATTCACCCGCTGAGAAATGAAGCCATCACGACTATCAAAAAACGGAGAAGCAACTACCGTTATAAGGACAACACACAAAATACTTGCTTATGTATGTATATCGAACCTTGAAAATGGGTATGACATGGCGATGGTGAGTCGATCACCCTACCGCCATTTCAACCATAGCATACGTACCGCGATATCATAGAAAATGGTCATTGATACCGCTTCAGTGACTCCTTCCCATTTCCGTGAAATACATCCAGCAGACGTGCTCCAAAGAGTGGAGTAATAGCCTAGCAAACCAAACCAAACGGAGCAACAACCAAAACCTAACTAACCATTGACAACAAACAGTTGCTCCCATCTACAGTGTACAGTGTGCAGCGGCAAAACTAACTCATAAATACAGTCATAACAACCTTCCGTCTGCTCAATGACCAATCATAACATTCACATTTACTTTTACACTCCAATTCCAATTCCAATTCCGACTCCAACTCCCCATCTTGTTTTTGTTCTTATCTACAGTATACACACATACATACATACGTACAAGTTCACCCTCTAACTCTGGATGATGCTATATACATTTGTGTGTATTGACATATTGTGGTGATGGCCCACGGGAGAAATTCACAAGTTGAGCACCGGTAAAGTACACGCTTAATAGTCCATTTCGGATGCAACATCATCTGCTTGTCCGCCATCGATATTGATATGCCCGTCTATTTATGTACGTTGTCTATTGTTCCACCGTCCTATGTTTTCTTCGATTCGTCAGAGTTACACATTACAATTTCAATTTTGGTTTTGATTCCGATCCCGATTTCCATTCACGCTCACATTCTGTGAAATGAGTTTGATAAAGAGAAATGGAAAACTATTTTGGATATTAAGAAGAAATAATGGTAGAGGGATGAAGGTATTTTACACGCAGAAAAATGACAGAGATTAGTTTATGTGGTATGAAAATGAAGTACCAATATTAAGGAGGCTCTTTGATTTCATTTAAAAACAAATACGAATACCTTTGGTATTTTGTGTCAAATGTCAATACAATGTCGCGGAGGAACTGTATACTTCAGTGTCCAAGCTTTGGCAACGTGTTTGCTGTTATCTACAGTTCATGTGGGAATGTTTCATTACTGGTCATATACAAAGTTAAAAACACCAAAGCAAGATATTTTTATTGTTCGTTGTCATATGCGTATTTAAATTCAAAAACCATTCAAGACAGACGATCCAAAAGTTTGTCACCTAGCTAAATTTTGAGAAAAGCAAAAATTTTAGGAACGATTTTTTTATCAACCTTAAGTACCAAAAGTATTTAAAGTACAAAGTAGGAAAAGTCTAATATCAAAAATATTTAGTAAGATATACGCAGTTCTAAGCTCCTAGGAGCTGTCACATATAAGATCATTCCTTTTTCTGACGGCTCCCGGCAAATTTCAAGTTATCATCATTATACACTGCCAAGTCAAATCCTGCTCTAGCAAATGACTAGAAGCATCAACATCAACCCACCTTTAAAAACGTGAAAACTAATGCCATGCACGTGTACAATGTACAGGGCACATTGGTGTATTTAACGAAGGTCTTTGCTTGTCATTCAAGTTTTATCCTTGTCTATATCACATGTACATTGTACACTGTAAAATGTACACTTTTACACAGCTGTATGCCCGAAACTAGTTTCCTTCTTCATACTTGGTGTTCGCTCTGGTGGAAGAATGTAGATAAATGACGCTTTGCCAACTCTCTTGGATATTTCCTAAGCTGATATAACTGTACATGTAATAACTGGCTGGTAATAGATGACGGGGTGTTTCTCTCTGATATCGACTATTTTACACTAGTATATTTGTCAAAAGCACACCCCATCATCATCATCATCATCATGGTCGCCATCACTATCAACATAAACATCATTCAGTGGGTCTCGCGGCCACACCACATGAATGGTATGGAATAAAAATACCCAAGTAAAATCCTGAATGAGTAGAACGCGAATGTGCAAAAGTTTCGTCCAAAATTATCTCTAGAATTTTGCAAACGTCACCCTCATTTTCTCATTTTTGCACCAATCTAGCATTCTTGATTCTTGAATGAATGAATGTAGGAAACCACAGGCGACGGACCAAGCCGTGTCATGTCATGTCATGTCTTGCTATTATGTACTATGTGGGCAAAAACTACACAAAACCAAGCCAAAGCGTAGACCACATCATACATATTATTCTGAGCATGAATGAGTATCAAAAGTATCAAATCGCGAGCTGTTCAGAATCCTCTGACCTCGTGCTCCTCTTTCTATTTGTACTTGTACATTGTACATATACCTAGATACTCCTGATCCTATGCTTGTTCTCCGTTATCTCTGACAGTGACAACTTTCTACTTCTCCATCTTCATCTTGAGCTAGATATCCTATACACTATACATACAGTATGTATACTGTATACAGTGTTGATACCAACACTGTATACCCCTTCACTTTCACTCGGGTGACACGACAGGCGAACTTCTTTTGAATTTGAATACGAATGAATATGAATGAATTTTATTCGTGTGTTTGTCTGTGTGTGGACGATGGCTCTTCTCTCTCAATGAATAACTGCTCGTGTGAAATACGGTCACGCTTTTGAACCAACGTCGTCTGACTGTATCTGTATAATATGTTCTTATAATACATGTGTATAGTGTATAAGCCTCTGGATACACTGGAGAAAATACAGTCATAATGTACCACACAAGTTGGTGGCAAACAGTGGAGAAGAATGATGGGAAAGGAAGGCGGAGGAGAATGATGGTCGACTTGAATTGTGAATTCTGGAGAAAAATGTTAAGTAAATGTGGAGGAGCAAGAGAAGACAGAGGAGCGAGAGAGAGAGAGAGAGAGGAGGCATAAGAAGGAAAATCGTGCATAATTCTATATGGATGTGGATGTGGACTCCCGCTGAGCTTCAAGACCGGCGTTGCATTTTTATGCCCTTTCTAGGAAACGCTAAACCCCATAAGTGCACTACTTTTCTAAATTATCCCACATCTTGGAATCTTTAATTTATGATCCACATTCTCCTTCGTCTTCCCTTTACTTCTTCTTCTTCTTCGTTTCTTAGTATGCTGGTTGTTGATGCTGCTACTGGTTCTGTTCTATTTGGTTTGGTTGTGTGGATCCGGTTCTATGTATGCATATATAGTTCTGATGTTCTGCTCTGTTCTTTCCTCTTGTATTCGTTTGTAAATTTCTACTATGGAAAAGAGCTAGAGGAATAACTCATGTTTGTGCGTTACATAGATACGTTGACTGTAGGGTGAATGCATAGACCTCTCTCTCTCTCTCTTTCTTTCTGTTCTTTGGTATTTCATGAAGATGCTCACGATATAATATATTGTTTGCTCCATCCTCCTTCGTCATCTCCCTTTTGCCTCCTCCATCCTTATGTGCATATTATATACATAGTTATATCAATTTCGTTGTGACAAACATGCTGGAGAAAGGAGAGAAAGGACAAAGTTAAGGATGAGATAGCAGTGTCGTCGACTCTGCGTGTGGCTGCTTCTTATTTCCCATGCACACTGTAAAATACAACCAAGTTTTGCATTAACTTTGCGTACCATAATATACGCTCGCACTTACATACATACATACATACATAGATGACATATTTAGTGCTCCTCGTGTGAATTGTTTTCATATGTATGCAATTTGAAGTGTGTGACGTGTATCTTCTCCACATCCTTCTTATATTTTATGCATGGAGAAAAACCAAGAGTATATTATTATAAGTACAGTGCTGACAGACATTTATGGAATAACATAATAGGTCTTCAATAGGTTCGATTTTTCCAACAATAATTTGTAGTAATAATTGTTCTGCCTCTTTTGCCGTTCTATCAGAGGTCCAGGACATTTTATACCTACAGTATTTTGAGCATGGCTGATATACATATCCAGTGACTTTTCCCTCTATTTTTACACCCTTTGCCTCACTCCATTTTACTTACATGGTAGTAATTCAGTCGTTATTTTTAAATGCAGAATATTATCTTTGACCTTCCGATGACTCTCTCAATTGGAGTTATCCACCAAATCGATGAAAATCGATGCCCTAAATGATAAACGATGACTGGCAAATGATGAAAGGTGAACAAAGAGCGAATGATTTTCAAGGGGTTTTGACACTCAAAAAACCGTTTGCTGCTTCTCTTCTATCTTCTATATTCATGTATAAATACGTTGATGGGCACTAGCTTGGGCTGCTTTTGAAAACGTTTGCCAAACCAATTAACTATTGATTTTTATCCTTGCATTAAGTTATTTTTGAAAAAAGTAGGTTGTTTTTGCATAGAGATAAATTATACACAGGTTCTATACGATTCACACAAACATTTTTATTTGCGGCGACGACTAGCCTAAATGATATCTGTGTATGTATGTATGTATGTATATGATACATGTTTTGATTCTCTAATAAGAGTCAAAGACACCCATGAATCATAGCGTGGGATTATGCATGCTTTTTCTGTGTACTTTTTGCCTTGTCCGGCCGTCACACTGTTGTAGTGTGGATGCGGATGTGTAAAAGGCAGTAAATCTAAATCATTTCATTTCATTTGGCATTTCATATTCGCTAAATTTGTTGCTGCTTGTGGCTCTTCTGCCCCTCGTTCTTGTTTATTTTTCATTCCCCCCATAAATCAAAGGGCTTCTTACAGAACGGTTCCTTTTCGTTTTCCTTTTCTCAGCATAGGGCATTGTGACATACACACAGAGACAAACATACAAAATATAATTCAATAGGAATTAAGTCATTATAGGATACATTTTGTTCAAATAGTTTGTACATAAATTGTAAAAATCAGGGGAAATGACAGCTCTCCCTCGCTTTTCCTTGTATCTTTACATATTTGCACGCATTTAAGGGATTACCATAGCTGCCTTTAACTACACTGATGTATTCTGGTATATTTTCTCAATGAAAACTAAAATTGAAACTGAAATGTTCAAAACAGCATATTTTTTAGTTTGGCATTAAACGCTTGATTGTTCCAAAAGGATATTTACCAGAGCCTTTTCAATCATTCAAGTATGCTGAACCTTTGTAATGTTGTTCAATAAGCAGTAAAAGTCTTACGTAAAATATATAGTAAAGAAGACAGAGAGAACAAGAGAGAAGAAAGAATCTTATAATTCTCTTCCGTCAGAATTCATTGATATGGGATTAAAAGAAGAAAGAACTTTTTTCTTCCAATGTGAATATTAATGTATAAAAAATCCCCGTTTATTCTTAGACCTGACGGAGAGGCAGGAGAAACTTTAAAGGGGAATGGACGAGAAAGAAAGAAAGAGGGAGAAAGTCATTCATTTAATGACCGCTCTTGCATGAAATTCGTCTACATGTAATTCCAACGAGCTAACTACCTTTTTCCCAAGCCCTATATAATATATTACTTAGGTATACACATACAGCATACATTTAAAAATGTGTTCGATCCTCTGGAGGTTGAACGTACATTTTCCCCTGCATTCATTAGTGCGTGTGCTTAATGTTCCTGAAGCTAACTATACATATATTGCCCATATATTGGCTATTCTCTGTTACTAAAGACCAAACGAAGTCTTACTACAGTAGAGATTTTTCCGTATAAAGTATACATACCGAAATACTTGCAAAGATATAGATAAAAAACTCGGTTCAATGTTCTTGATTCAAATTATAATCATTTCTTTGCTAAAAGTAATGAATGAATTTCGTGGAAAAATTCTCCTCCTGCATTAAACTAAACCTGGGAGATCGTTTGAACTTGTACGCTCAATTCAAAGCATCGCACTTGAAGTGCGTGGGGATACAGATATTTTCCCAAATTTTCATATGTATGTAGGTTGGTAATAAGTATGCACAACTCACATGATGTAAGTATTGTATAAAAGAGGAAGCTAAAGCTTGGTGTATAAAGACCAAATGAACCCTTCTAAGGTCTGGTTCTTAAAGAACGGGAAGAAAGAAAAGGAAGGAAATTAGCTTTTATACTCTTTCAAATATTCATGCACGACGGCTCCATCATAGACTGAATACTGAATATGGATATGCGTGCAAAATTAGATTTCAATATTCATAATTCATAATGATATGAAAATTTATTCAATTTTCCTCGTTTTATCTTTTTTTCTTCTGCTAAATAATATTCTTTTTCTCTCTGGCTCATTTCCAAAGGCTTTGCAATGATAATGAAAAAAGAGCTTCCTGACTCCCATTAGTATTCATAATATACTTACTTATATGCTTCTCATGCATATTAAGCCATTATTATTCTGATTAGGTTTTGGTTCAAATTAAAAAATATTTTTTGGGTTTTCACACAAACTAAAAATGCAGAAAAAAGGTCCTCGTGTACAATTGCCGTTTAGAGTTGGTTTTTTTTGTCCACCTGCAATAACATTTATGTTGTAATATTTGCTGCAGAATATTTTAAATGGTTATTAACATTTATGAGACATATTTTGAGGTGCGCGGTAGTCAAATGCCAGGAGTTGCATCAAGTCTGAAGTTTAGTAACAAAGATGGGAATTACAACGGCACGTATTTTGATTGTGAAGCTGGCCTTCTTTTTGCCTCCCGAGGATATTTTAGTATCTCCGATTTCAACGTGTAACCTAACGCATAAAGGAGACTTGACACACTTGCCTTCCCTTCAGTCATTTCACACGGTTATGTATGCAGTTCAGGTCCACATGGCCCATTTTTGCATGGGGTACAGATGGAAGCGAGAAAAAATTCTCATGATGCTTTCATGCCGTCCTTTCTTTTACTTTCCCCATTACTTAAACATAGGTTAAATCCTTGGATTGTATGAGCTACATATCGCTGTGTATGGGGAATTTCGGGGGAAAGGTGCATTTTCTTGAGACATTTTCCGGTGTAACCTCTGGTTTCCCTCTACGATAAGAATGAAAGCAAATTTATGAGAGTTCCTTCCCTATTTTTGCAGGCCTTTGCTCCTTCAAAATTCAACTTTAAAGCGACTTTTTGCCACATTCTTAATTCATTTAGCGTCGATGGGATTCCTATTCGGGGGCACAGGGAATGAATGTCAAATATCAAAGTTGGTGGGCTAATATCATTGAGGACACGAACAGAATAGACAAAGTGTTTTTTCTCCTCCTTCTCTAATTTTAGATTCATATTCATATTCATCCTTCATATTCCATTCATATTTCTTCCTGATTTATAAGCCATCAAAGTTGGAGCGAAGCTTTTAATTTATAACCAAGCTCACCTTTCCTCGGGCTATACACAAAACGTGAACAAAGTTAAATGAGATGAATTGAAGCGATTACAAATCCGTGGACCTCATTAAATTATTTTTGTGGATGGATAATTGTATTTGAAGGTGATTAGTCTGGGTAGTGTGTTTTTGTATCAAAATCAATGTAAAATTCGATCTTTATTTGTTGTTTTCAGATTTCAAAGAGGAAACGACTATCGCCTTCGCCAAACGTTTGGGACAAGCGTATTTTGCCAGTTGTGCTTCACATTACGAAAGGGCTTACGTAAGAATTTAGTACTAATTTGTTTTTAAGAAGAAACTTTCCACACTGCAGATGTAAGTAGTTTTTGATTTTCTTCAAAATCTATTCACTGTTTCAGAAATCCCTGGGACCAGTCTTTGGTCAGTTCCTGATAAACCTGGACGGAGTTCTGGAAGCTCTGAAACATTCTAACCAGGGGTGAGGACATGATATTATAGCATAAAAACAAAGGGCAAATTGTGAATGTGTTTAAAAATTATTTTAATAAAAAAGTTCTTTGACTAACTCGTATCTTCTTTGATCTTCAAATTAAATTTCGGCTCAATAGTTTTTCATTATTGCTAAAATTATCATGATGATGAAAAATGTAACAAAAATATGCTTGTAATACACGATGCATATTTTTTGTCCTTCTTTTCTATCCACAGAATGGCGGGTATTGGTAAAATACCGGAATCGATTGTGACTTCAAAGGAGCCGACTCGGATGGGCGAGCCGGTGGACAATGAGCGATACACCGTGATGTACAAAACGACGTGTAGTGAGGAAATAATGAGTGTATTTTTTGGTGAGATCCTGTCGACCATTTGCCAAAGCCTGTACTCGACCCATTTGAACATGTCTGTGAGACCGAGGACTCAGGAATGTCGACAGGGTAGTGAGAACCTAGAGAAAACTCTGAGATTCCTTCTAGTGTACGACATTCAACTCTTGGTGACAAGTGATCATGACGAAAGTGAAAGTAAACAGCACACAACGACTCCGCAGCCACCCCTCTCAATCCTCAACAACAGACAGACGACAACAACAACGACCACAACGACAATGACAAAGACAGCGACAGTTTTGGGAGCCAAAAAAATTTCTCAAAGCCCCGCAGACTTGGTGATCTCCGTCGAACTTTTCAGTCGAGCTTTCCCTTGGCACTTTGTCCTCGATCGAAATCTCCGGATCGTTCAGCTCGGCTCGAGTTTACTAAAGTTATTCGCTCCAACGCTCATTCAGAGTCAGAGGAATCCCGAGAATGGACGAGACGGGTACAAAGTTACGGAATTTTTCCAATTTGTTCGACCTGATTTGGGATCAGGAATCTCCTTTGAAACCATTTTCCAACGATTGAATACGCCCTTCTTACTCCGCCTGGTCCATTTAGCACGCCATAATGGGGCTAATCAGCTCGCCGAGGTTTGATTTTCTTTTCCATCCCTCGTTTTCTTTTTATGCTTACATGTACCTTATGTATGTATGTATGTATGTGTGTATATACTTAATGTATGTACAATATACTGCTTCCTCTCTTTGTCTTCTGTCATTCTATAGCCATTGTTTTTTTTCTGTCTTTGGCCCTGCCTTGCAATTGCACTTGTAGCTTGACTTCCTCTCCTTTTCATTTTCATTCTCTTTCACTTTATCTTTGTACTTGTGACACAGGTTTCTTTCTTTGTCCTTCACTCTATGCTCTATGTACAATACGTCGACGCTTGGCTTTTCTCCTCCACTTAAAGAAATTGTGTACTCAAGCGTTGTCATTACAGTCCCTGAGACTCTTCTCTGACCGTTTTTTCTCAAGGACCTGTACTCGTCAGCGGAATAATCATGATTGCTACAGGCTTTTCCTTTATTCAGACCAAAATTTAGCTACGTATTTGGATAGTACGCTTGCAATCGGAGGCATCATTAAAATATATGTTTGGGTAGAATTTTTCGTCCATATTTGCGAAAAAAGTTGCTTTTTCAAGCTGCATACCAAAATGAAAAACATTTTTCAATCCACTGTCGCTTAAATTTAAGCAAATTCAATAAAAAAAAATGCTATTTTAATAAATTTTCAGTAAAGTTCCAAGAAACTCAAATTTACCCTGCCGATCATACAGACTGTCTAGAAAGATACTAAACACATTTACATTTATCTATGCTTCCAAGAAACTGTAGAAAGCGGACGTCAATTCCGCAAAAGAAGATGAGAAAAGAAGCAAGCCAAAGTTTAGAAAAGACGAAAGGAGGATCGAATCAAAAAACTTTCTCGATTTGGACAAAATGTACCCGAAAATACTTCTGAATGTCAATACGTACGTACCTAGTTACTCAACGGCTGTTGAATAATTTCTTTGGTCGACAGTTGAAATCATGTGCGGTTTAAAGTGACGTGTGGACCAATAGACAGTACATAGTACATAAGTATATACACATTACACTTACACAGGTTCTTGGTTTGAAGCATTCGCGATGTCGGCAGTTCTCCTTCAAGCAATGCTTGTGGACAAGTTATATACAACACAGAGTATGCATGTACCTAAGATGTCTTGTATTCATATGTATACGCTGTACAAAGTTTACACTTTAAAACTAACTCGGCGTATATCAGTAAAGGAGAAATAAGAGAAATGTAGAAGGCTGGAAATAAATACAAAATACAAGTTTGGATGTTCCTATCATATAAATTGCATATTTACTACGTTTCTCGAGAGTTGACTCTTCTCTTTTCTCCTTGCCTCTCCTCAAATCGACTTGAGTTGAGTTGACTAAAGTTGACTTGAGTGCGGCTCCAAGTGGTGTGCGGTGAGCTTTCCACCAAATTTTCAAGAGATTTCTATATATACTGCTATAGTACCTAGTACCGTCTAGCCGTAGTCAAGTCCGTTCCAATTCAAATATTGTACTGTACATACCGACATGCAATAAGGAGTTATACTATGAGTACAAGCACAAGTACAAGTGCGGAAGCGAATATAGTACAACATTCAACTTTATGTTTTAAAGTACCGACCTTAAACTTTCTATCTGTATAAATCGTACTACAGGTTGCTTCATTACTGTTTGACCTAAATCAACTGAATTTTTTAGCCAATTAAACATTAGCTTAAACTACTGTCTATAAGGCTTACATTCGTTTTCTCAAAAAATGTGTACACATTAAAAAACAAAAACTGGAAGTAAGCTTTCCAAGTTTCGTAGTTTCTAATAGACAAAATTAAAGTAGAGTGAAATACATTTTAACATTACACATCTTTCTTCAGCTTTATCTTCTGCCTTTTTTGTATAAACCAAATAGTTAGTTGGCACTGCTGTCTTCAAATAAAGTGTCTCATCGGTTGTTTCAATAAGCTTGGAGTAACTTTAGACCAAAATTGCAAAATTGGTCAAATAGTAATGCAACAACCAATGTGGGTACTACATGGCTGTAGTTACACTCTACATTCTACACGTATGTTAGTATTGACTGAGACTTGTGCTCATAGACACAGACCGTCAGAGTCATACTTTTGCACTTGCCCGTCCCGCTGCCGTAGCCGCTTCAAAAGGGAGTGTGTACACAGATAAATGGTTTTGATGTGTTGGTTCGTTAGATTTATTAGATTTGTGTCTTTTGGCTTGTAATCCAATCGAGGGGTTGAAATGGATGTGGGTGGATTTTCAGCGAGCAAGACTCACACCAAACTGACGACATGCAATTCTGATAGTGAAACAGATTCCATCTTCTCCGGTTTCGTCTTCCTATAGGATACTAGGATACTATGGATATATTTACTAAAGGGTTCCTCTACTTCCCTTAGTTTGTCTCTTCTACCCAAAGCTAGTTGTATGCATTTTATATAATATAATATAGTGTGTACATAGTGGACTTTGTGTCCTATAATATGGTATTTTACTCGGAATAGTATAAAGAAACCAGTCAAAACCAAGTCATCTCATACCTTGATGGTTATAAAATATCATATCCAGGTATAACATAGCAAGTTTCAACTTTCAACTTTCTCTCCCGTCCGCCACACATAAAATATTTTATGGATGAAATATGTACAGAGGCGCTCGTCACAAAGAGTTACCGGCAGAGTTTCCGATTTAGATTTGGATGGATTTGGACTTGGATCTGGGTCTGGGTTTAGAGTTGTTAAAGTCGGAGTTATACAATAGTTGGAATTGGATGAAGCCCTGATGTTTGCATTCCCATGTGCCCACTGTTATGTATACATACAGTGTATGTATACGCCACATTTTCGCTCCATGTCCTTTGACTGACGATGGCCACGATCAGGCCAGATGGAGAAAGTGCGTATGTATAACTATAGTAAGAAGTATCTATCGCATTGTATAGATGCATGAAGAAATGTAATAGGTAAACTACTGACATCAAATAACGATATTTGTCCCTATATATGTACGTACTAATAAAATTTCAAATCAAACTCAATTTTTGGAAGATAACTTTAAATATTTGCATAATTTTTCAAGTAAAATTCAAAACTTCTTCCAACAGTAGACAACAAAACTAGAAACCAAATCTACCCGTTAGTACTGCAAGTTTTAGCTATGTATGCCTTTGTAATATTTTTCTTCCTAATGAATCCTTTTGCAGCCAACTTTTTGTGTGTAAAACAAACAATTTCAATGTCTCTGCGCTTTCTCCTTTATTTTTCTCAAGTCTGCGTAGTCCACTAGCTTGCAAGCTGTCATGTTAGAGATTAGAGAATAGAGACAGAGAGAAAAGTGGAAGAAAAAGTAACTATGTATGGAGTAGCAAACAGAAGGAGAGAGCAGAGAGCAGCAGATTGCAATTCTTTATTCCTTACGGTACAAGTTTATCTTAGTTTTTTGAACATGCCGTTCGTCCATCCATCCATCCAGTCAGTTAGACAGACAGACAGTCAGTCAGTCACTCAGTCTGGTCGTGTATAATATCACATCATACCATGGAGCCCATTTCAGAATGATGCATAAAGAAACAGTTTGTGAGACAGTTGATGTCATTTTTAGCACAAAGTGCCTGCTTGTTTGAATTGACACTTTTCATTAGTTTTTTCCAACTGCTGCCGTCAACAAACAGCAGCAAAGATGAATATATAGCTGTATGCTCATGCACAATTCATACCTCAATAATAATTTTGCAAAAAACAATATGGCTTTTAATATTTCATTTTCAGCCTTGAGACAGATGCATAGTTGTTACATACAAGCTGTGTATTGTCCTTGTGCTTGTGTATGATATATGCAGAAAATGTAGATACATATGTAGTTTCTGTCTGTGTTTTCTACAGCCCCAGCTTTTGTGCACATGTCGCACATGTACTTTTGTGACAGTCGTGCTCCTTTCCCCATTGGGCTTCTTCCCTCAATTTTTTCTACATTATGACTGTTATGCATGGTTTGTCATCAAGTGGAGAACTAATATTAGTATTTACTTTGTATGCATGCGACTTTGTAAGAATATACAACATTTTTTTCAATTTAACAACATACTGTGCATATTTGGCGACAAATGAGGGCTTTCTACACTTTTAGTCTTTACCCCCCTTTGAAAAAAACTGCCGTTTAATCTGGTGTGCACTTTGATAGGATTTCTTTCTTTTTGCGGGACCACATATATAAAATGAGGGACATTGAGGAAAGAAGCCAAGTTCGTGAAATACTTTTTTTGAAGCCAAAACTCCACATTGAAAATTTTTTCACAATGAAAAACAAGACAGAATGTACGTAATGAAACAACAAAAAATTTAATGAAATGCACTGAGAGATGCAAAAGCCTTTAAAAAGTCAGCGACTCAAGTTGAAAATTAAAGTTTAAAAGCTTGTGTGCATTTGTTACTAAAGCTGAGCCCGGAACTACAGCCGGAACTGGAACTGGAGCTGGACTGAGAAAATATGATGAATGACAAAGTTTTATGTAAATGCAGGCTGACTGAAGCCTCTCGTGCATGTAGATATCGTATTTACATGGACTTTACAAATTAATCCTGTGTACTTATATTATATGCGTCTTTGCCCAGTCGTGTAGCATCTGCATTTGTATTGTGTGTGTAGTGTGTACAAAAGGAAAAGCTGCTTTGGAATCAGTGTGATTGTGACTGTAACATTAGCGTCGTGCTTTTGGCCTTTGATTTCATGCATTTGTACATAAATTGTATCTACGCAGAGATTTGTATGCATGAGTAAAAGCTACAAGAACAACAGCTTTCATAATACAATTTTACTCCCATGTATACAGCGTACTAATATTCATACATACACACATACACACACAATTGTAAAGAAGGACTTAAATTTGGATTTATTTCCCCATTTGTTAGTGTTTCTCCAACGCTAATGCTCACTTTAACTGCGAGTCTACTTTGTACATTTTAACTAGATTGTAGAATGAAGCGCTTACTGTGTATCGTGTTTGTATGAGTTTTATGAGGGAGCAAACAGCAATATGTTGTCATATATGATACAATATTACTATGTAGTACCACTTACTGGCACTGTGAAATGGGGCTTATTTTGAAGCTTTTGACTTTGACTTTTCCGGCCATTTTTGCATGAAATTAGAATTTTCTCCCATCAATGATAAAGTATGTAAGTACCACTACATACATTTCTACTTATTATGCATGGTGTTTTAATAATGATTTTAAATACATAGGGAATGGAATTAAAAGGGCAGTTGGTGGACTGTTGGGAGTCACAGTGTCTGCTATTTTTGGGTTCGCCTCTTATCGACGGACTGGAAGGACTCACAACGAGAGGCCTCTACATTTCCGATATCCCGATCCATGATGCCACTCGAGACGTCATTCTCGTTGGAGAGCAGTCAAGAGCTCAGGTAATTTCAATTTCCATTTCAATATTACTTAATATTATTATATTGCGATAGGTTCACGTCATGGCATGACTCTCGATCTATGGAGTATACCTACATATTATACATACGTACATGCACATTTATAATAAATACATATCAATGCTGTAATGTTGAGAAATATTGCTGGAGGGAGATAAGTGGTCCACTTGATCACATGACTTGACTTGACTTGACTCGACTCGAATCGACTCGATTCTGGAGAAACCTGAGGCTGACGTCAAGTTGGTCCGGACTTAAAACCAATACCAAAATACAGACACTGCTAATAATAGCATCAAAGGCTTCGTCATCAAATGGACATCACAGAAACAGAGTGCAGACTACAGACCCAAAACTTTTTCTACCAGTACAAACTACAAACGCCTTGTTGTGAAAATGTTGTTGATGAAATGATGATGAATGAAGGTAAATATATGTGGAGAATTCATGATAATCAAGGAAAATGAGCCAGCGGTGCTGATATGACTACCCTTTGCTTTGTAAAATTCAAGAACGTTGATGCATCACGCGTCACTCACTTTTAAGACAAAATGAGTAAAGACACAAAAATTTGTACCATAACAAAATATAAAGATGTACATACATATAGTAGAAAAGTTCCATCAGTATAATGACCGCTTTTGACGGATTTCTTTCGTTGGAATGAAACAAGATGAAACAGGAGTCGAAGAAAAGATTAAGACCAAGAGAGAATCCGAGATATTTTTTCTATTGTATATCGTATTTCTTTCTCATTTTTTGGCCTCTAACTGTATATGTACTTACTTTTGTTTATTTACCATCCCGTTTTGATTGTCAGCCTTCTTTTGTTTTCCGTCTCCGTCTTGAAATCTCGTTAGAACTCAAGTCAATCATGCGTATATATTATATATTATACGGATCTGATGATGACTTGAAACTGTTATATAAACAGTGTATGCGTATGCATGTACGATATACATAGAAATTGTAGAGACGGCTAGACGCCATACGATTGTGACTACTTCATTAAAAATTACTTATACTTTTTCCTCCAATGCTGTGTTTGTATATGTATCCGGAGTCGTGAGTTGTGAGCTGAGTTGAAATGTGATGAGCTGAGTTGAGTTGAGGAGGGACAGCCAAGGAAAAACTTTTTTGTTTCTTTTCATCTTTTTTCTATACTCCTTTGAATTTTTTTTCCTCGTCGCTTTCTTTATCTTATACCCTGTCGAAAGGGGCGGTGAGCCAACACCATTCAGTTCAGTTCCAACTTCATTCATTCAACTCGATGCCAGTGAGGCTCAACACTCATTTCAATATTGGATAGTAAAGGGGAATATAAACAGTATCTATACAGTATGTATACAAAAAATGGGAAAGGGTGCCTCTTATATCAAACTTGGGTTGAGAGAGAAGGTCTCGCGACATATAATTTGCATATTTGCAATTTTAATGGAATCAAAGTTGAAGCCTGAAGACACAGAAACAAAGAGAGGAAGATAGAGAGTTGGGGGTTGAGAGAAAGGGAAAGGAGAGGGCGTGAGAAAGAAAAAGAAAGAACGGAGGGAAAGAAAAAAAGAAAAGTAGAGAGCACATTAAGGGAAAGAAAAGAAGTTTTTTAGTAGGGAAAAACAATTCTTCCGAGTTGGACTATTTGAATTGGGGAAATTTTCTTGGGAGGATGAGAGAGAGAACGAGAAAGCGAGAAAAAATGCCCGCATTGAGACTTGAGACCCATATGTTAAAAGACACTTGGGACATGAATATGTCCAACTAAGCTATTCTATACATATATGTATATAAATATCTGTATGTTCTTGTGTACGTGAGTATCAGTATCAGTGGTGGCACCAAAATGATGTGATATCATACTGCATACTTACTGTCGTGTGCGGAGACACATCAGACATTTATATTAGGGGAAATGTGTATAATTTGAAATTGAAATTAGAGCTGAGTGCACATGACACACTCTATCATTATCATCATCATCATAATCATTCTCTTCTTCTTCGTCTTCTCCCTCTTCCACATTGCCCATTGTAGTGGTTCCCTCCACTTTTTCCTCTTCTGCATCATTTCTCCATACTTTTGTCTATTTTCTATTTGAGAAAAACTTGAGGGATTTTTTTGTTCTGTGGTTTTCTATTAGTTTTTGTTTCTTGTTCTTACTCTTACATATACTTCTATGTATTTCCACTTGTGCTGATGCTGCTTCGTCGTTTTGTTTTCCCTCTTCTCCGTACACTCACGAGTATACAGAGTTGAGAATACCATCGCCCTTCTCCTGGATACTTTCATCTTATACATACAGCATACATAACATGTACGGATGCGGTATGATACTTGTTGGTGATGTGGTTGACCTAAATAATCGATGAAGAGACAATACCAAGTTTTTAGTCAATGCAAAACCTTCATATTAAAAAGCATTACCATTGTCATGAATACAAATGTGTTGTTGTGATACTTTTCGTGTTTACGCTCCTCAAAGAAAGCTTAAACGTAAAGACCAGAATTTGAATGCGGATTCAAATTTGAGATTCGAAATGGCATTGTATGTATAGTCCCGAAACTCATGACATATCCAGGAGTTCGTAGGAATTCCGAATTTAAAATTTTGGGCAAGGAGAAAGTGCGAACATGTTTATACAACAAAGTTGCAATGCTTTAGTTTACAATACTTCGTTACGTAAAATGAAATGTTACACAAGAAACATTATGTTTAAACACAGAGAAAGTAAGATGCCGTATAGTTTCTTGTGGTAAGACTACTTCGTACTTTACATATGTGCTTTCAAGCCGAACAAAAAGTGAAAAATGAAAAAGAGATTGATTGCATTTTTACTTTTTATGTAAAATGAGAGGTCAGTGGGGATACGACTAAATGAGATAAAACAAAACGAAAATAAAAATCCTGACACTATAACCTTTGAAAAATTCCTTCAAAACTTTAGTAATGGCTCGCACGAATTTTCAAAGGCGGGTTTTGTATTTTATTTCAATTTTTTCAATAGCTATAAACTAAAGAACTCTGAGAAAAAAGGGAAGAATAATATTTGTACACCTGGTTTTTATTGTCCTTTTGGAATAACTTACCTGTATTTTTTAGGCACCAAATTTTATGAACATAACCAATAAATTACAAACGTAAATTCAGCATGTATGTGTATGTGCTAAGTATCAAATAAAACTTTGACTCATCTATAAATGAACTTCAAATTATGTGTTTCAAAATTCCTGGCGCAAACAGAGACAGAGAGCAACTATCAAAATATGATGTTAATTGCCATTATATGTACCTTACATATGTACAGACAAATCCATTGCCAAAAAACAATAAATATGGTAATTTGTTCGTGTTGTTCTTAAGCGAGTCGGTGCGAAAATGGGAAAAGTTTGTCAGTTATTCAATACAGTTATGCAAATTCAAGTCCAAATCCAAGCAATCAACTTCAAACACTGTAGCTTAAAGTTAAAACGTTGTAGCCTCGCATGTAGAACTATGTAGCATGAGCACCAACGTGGTAAGCAAGTTATGTATGTACAGGGTCCACCAGAAATAGATGCATAAGTGGAAACTTTCCACTCGGAAATATTTCCCGTATGTACATACATTTACTCGATGACTTTTTGATTACGCATAAGCAAGAACTCATCGAGTAAATGCATGTACACAAGGGAAATATTCCCAAGCGGAAAGTTTCCACTTATGCATCTATTTCTGGTGGACCCTGTACATTTTACATGCAGTCAAAGTTTTTGATTTGACTTTGATTCCTCATATCCCGGCGCCAACGTCATACATATGCACTAAAAACCAAAAGTCTCCTCATCGAGCAAACAAAACTTTTGAAAAATTTAACAATAATTTGTTGACTATTGACATCACAGGTAGCAAGTCTCCACCCCATCCATTAAAATATGATTACTCAGTCTACCTCCTTACTGCATTAATCGTATATTTGTAAGGATGCTGCAAATCAGTTCTGTTTTCCATCCGCTCAACTTTGCATACTCGCTTCAGTCATTGAAAATCTTAATTTGATTACAAACTACACTCTAGAATTACAATCAAATTAACTTTCTCCCTCTCCATTTTGTTCTAACACGTAGATTATCCATGTTATAATCTTTAGTTTAGAATGGGCGAAAAATTAAAGCCAGGGTTTAAAACAATGTGCACTGTGCACGCTTTTAGTTGTACGTGTTTACAAAGATAGTTATAAAGAGAAGGAAAGGAATTAAACTTTCGTTAGATCAGATAAATCCAAAAGCCGGAAAACTGAAGAAAGTCCGCTTACTTAAGTGAGCTAGATTTGTATCCGCATACATCTGTATAAATAGGTATATGTATAATGTATAGATAATAGTGCTGTTTGACATTCACAAAATCTATGGAAAAAATTACAGAGTTTGTCAAGCTTCATGCTTGGAAAAACAATTGAAAAAAATGAAAAGCATGAAAAAACGGTTAAAACCCTCTCGATTCTCTATAGTTCCTTAATGTTGATACGATAAAAATTAAAGCGGAGAGGAGACTAATCGAATAAAACTGCCACCAGGAAAATTTCACTCATCAAATATATGTAGTTTCAAGTTTTTCCCCTTCCACCCCGACCAAAGGACGAAAAAAGAGGAGAGGCAGAGGAGAAAGAGTGTAAAGAGTAAAAAGGAAGGAGTATAAAGCATAAAGTTTGTCTAATCTCTTGAGAGTGAGAATGGAAGAGTGGAAGTGAAAAGAAGGTAAAAAGGAAGCAAAGAGAGAAAGGGAAGGGGTAGAGTGTACAAAACAATCCCAACGCCGAGTCGACATAAATTCAATCCAATCTCTTTTATTTCAGGTGTGATCTCTCAACTCGACGCGCTTATCCAGGTCTTCTTTCTCTTTCTTCAAATACCTATATTATTCCTTCCATCTCGTTTATCTCAATAGACTCTCTCCCTCTCCCTCTCACTTTTCTCGTTCTCTTATCTAAGGCTGTTTGCAAAGGCAAACTTAATTTCAATTCTTTCTTTCTTTCTTTCTTTGTGAGTTGACTCAACTCGACTCGACTTGACTCAAACTCAAACTCGATTCTAGTCCATCTTGTTTCCATTCTCATTGTTTCGCTCATTGGACTCAAGGTTTTTACAATGAGCCATGGGAAATTTGTTCAGACTGGGGGCGAGTGAGATGAACTGACAATGGATGAACCTACTTTGTTTGGATTTTACTGTACAGAATACGGAATATACATACATACATACATACATACATACTACATTCATACAATACGTTCATTGTGGATTCAGGAATTTGTTTTTTTGACCTATTTCCGCTTTCCCCGCTCCACCATTCCCTGCTTCCTCTCTGAATTTTTCATATACTGTATGTACAATGTACACAGTTGTGCTGTTCACCTTTTTGTTTCTTCCTTCAGAACGGAATAGCTAACTCGACTTTTAATACAGAGCAAAACAAGCAAACATTCAAATTACAATCGTCATTATTTATTTAATATAGTTTAATTCGAATTCTGGGCGTTTGTTCTTTAAATAGAAATCAGAAATGTCTTGCATCTACTCATTGGAGCATAAAACATGAAAAGACATTATTTTTGCCAAAAAAACGTTGTACTTGAAGCTACAGTCTAATACTTCGAGAAAAATGTCATGAAAAAATGTCAAAAATTGAAAAATAAATTGATTTGTGTATATTTTCGTATTTATTCTCAGGATGGCCTAAAAAGACGAATGGACAAGCTGCGTCAATCTATAGAGGAGGCGAGCAAAGCAGTGGACCGTGAGAGGGAGAAGAATGTATCGCTCCTCCATTTGATATTTCCGCCCGATATCGCCAAGCGTTTGTGGCTAGGTAAATCATCAATTTTTTGTCCATTTTAAACGTTTCTCTCGCTGTCTGCGATATCTTTGAAATGCACGAGTATTTTTGAAAATATGGCGTATTTTTGCACAAAAGATGAGAGTGCATATATTTACGTAAGTGATACACATGTATGTATGTAAATTTGGAAATGTAACGACGTGTTGCTTGGAATTTCCTCGGAATAAATTCAAAGATTAAAGTTCAATTTTCATCTTTTTATGCAAGAGCCAAAAGTAGAAATCGAACGAAAATTAAAGATTAATGATAGAAAACTCTACGTTATTGTATTGTATAGTACTGATACTTGTACTTTTACACAACATACATTTATACATGTACAGAATTCAAACAAAACACACAGGTAATTATTAAGGGGGTTCAACATGGAGTAAAGATTCCACTTTTTTCAGCTATTCTACGAGTATTTTTAAACGATTGAATAAAGGGTCCATTTGTACTTTTGTTTTTTGTTAAATAACAGAGCTACACATTGTGTAAAAAATATCTGTTTTCCCTAACAATATGAACAAAAGCTCGAAAATGAATATACTTTTTACATGATCAATAAAAAAATGTTAGCCATCAGTGTAATTACTTTTCTTTTTTGCAAACTCTTTACATACGTAAGTAACGAAATATTTAGGATACTCACTTACAAGAGAACCTTTTAAAAGAAATTGTTGCCTTTTTGAAAAGTTGAAAGGAAGCACACGTTACCAGGACAAAAGACACTGTACGTTTGTCGTCCTGAAATCAATCCTAAAAGATTTTGAAGACATTTTGCCTCCTTCTCATGTTTTTGCAAATTTACTTGTAACTATAACACATTTATTGAAAATAAAAGGCAAGCCAAATTTTATTTGCTGATATTCCTGGAATTTTGGTCCCTTCTTTTTGCTTCTTGAATATCTTTGCCTCCCTTGACTTTTCCATCCAGGAAAAGTCGAGCCCTATAAAATGCAGGAATTCAATAATGCTGTCGATCCTCCTTCAATTTCCTTTTGGCTCTCTCTCTCTGTGTACCCCCTATCTCTGGACAATATGCAAGGATGGAGCGTTTTTTTCGTATCATGAACCTCTATCTCTGTCTGTATACCTTTAGCTCTGTGTTTCGCTATTTTTTTTGTATTGGTATTTGTGAAACTTTGAAATGGATTTCCCTTGCATGTTTTCCCCAGATCCGTACTAGTACTTACATAAGTACATACGATAGTACATCGGCATTACGCATACATGAATGCATGTACTTAGGTACACTGCACATTGAGCTTGTGGATTTTGGTATGTATTGAGTATTGACTTGATGATTTGAGCCTAATACATGTTTTCTTATTCCCTTAGCATACGCCAGTAACTATTACATAGTATACGTACATAAGATATGTATGTATGGATACTGACAAGTCAGATACGAAATACCAATTTAAAATTCTATTTGCTGTGTAAGGGAGCGTCCTATATTTTGCATTTCCCATAGCATCAAAACATATGAGCATCTGCAGTGTCCTGGGATACTGCAGATGGACGGTAGCGATAGATCGAAGAAAATTAAAAATTCCAGGAAGCTTAAAAATTGGATTTTGGTATACCATTTACCGAATATTTTCTCCCAATACAGATATTTTCAATTTCCAAGTTTAACTCCTCGCTCCACGTTTGATGTCTCACAAATTGTCTATTTCGTATAGCGGTAGTTTTCGTCAGAAACACCGACTTTAAATGGAGAAAAATGATAAGGTTTGAAAATTGAAATTGGATATTGAAATTCAACATGAAATAACATGAAAACAAATTGTTTTCAGAGGGCAAAAATTAAGTATTTTAGTAATTCTAAGCGCAAATTTTTTTCAATATTTCATTTTAAGGAAATTAAGGTTTTTCGACAGAAACATTATGCATCTCGTCAATTTTTTAAATCCATCACATTCTACTCTTTCTTTTACTTTTTTGGAAGGATTCTGAATTAAATTTACAAAACCTGTTAATGAAAAAGTAAATTTAATTAGTAAAAGCATTTACCGTGATATCAAGATATGTAATTTACTTAATTGTTTAATGATTGACAGGTGAGACAATCGAGGCCAAGATGCACGAGAACGTCACCATGCTATTCTCGGACATCGTTGGGTTTACTTCAATTTGTTCCACGGCCACGCCAATGATGGTTGTCACTATGCTTCAAAACTTGTACACGCAATTTGATGCCTTCTGTGGACTTTTAGACGTCTACAAAGTAAGTTTTTTTAATCAAAAATATCAATCGATTTTCATGCAATATTTTTTATTTTTATGTCCACGGAGAATATTTTTATTTATTTTGTGTGGGAAATGAAAAAATGTACGCACATATATACATTTAAGTATTTGTCTACTTTCTTTTCCCGGTGTGTGAATGATGGCACCAATATATAAATTTACACTGGTTCACCCTAAGAAAAAAATCTGGGCTCGAGATTTGATGAAATTTTGACACACATTTGGTCGAAAGTCGAAAATTTAATCAATTTTGATCAACTTTTCATGAAATTTTGATATAAAACTATCAAAATCTCATGAGATCATTATCGGTCAGTATTTTTTGTTGACATTGTAAATATTTGGTAGAATTATGATGGGATAGTGATGAGATGATGCTGCTTGCACACCAAAATCTTATCGAAATTCGATCAAAGATGATGTGAATTTGGAACCAGATGCACATCAAGTCAATCTCACCAAATCTCATCAACTT